>JADOBS010300670.1:0-11011 GCA_015708375.1 Cydonia oblonga | reverse complement strand
ATAAACAATATATATATATATATATATATATATATATATATACATGCACTTTTATTTCAATCAAAATGGCATTGCTATTTAAAAACAAAAAAAAAACAAAATTTGTGTTGCTCCTAATCTAACAACATGGTCTGACTGTATTTTCAAGTGGAAGTATGTTAATCTCCATTTAATATCTTACCGTTAACTTCAAACGATAAGATGGTAGTAAAATGAAGAACCCCTCGATAAATAATCTCATTTTACATCATTTTTGTTGTAAATTGTATTATTAATTAGGATGTGATTGTGTAAATTTAAAGTAAAATATAAAAGGATTTGGAGATCAAATTCTCTTAGGCTTTGTATTACTTATAAGGGAAGAAGCTCATCATAAATAGTAAAAATAAAGGTATGAGGCCAGGAGTGAACATGAATAGCGCGAAGTACCGTTAAATTATTAGAAACTTCATCCCATTTCTCAATTGGTAATTTCATTTCTTTTTCTTTCACTCCCTACATCTTAGTAGCGGTAGTATATATAAAGGCCAAAATGGCTTATTATAAATAAACATTGAAATCTCTAAGGTTGCTTCAAAGAGATGTCAATAATTAAGGTGAAATAAGCGCCATGACCCTTTCAGAATACAATAATCTATCACCTTGGTTCTTAGAAAAAAAAGGGTGATTAGCTTGTAGGTGATTTTGATTTGGTTATACGGCGATCTATTGAATCATTTGATTCAATTTGCTATTTCCTAGCAGAACAATATCACTGAGCAAAAAGAAACCAATGCAGATAAATTTCTTTGTCCACCGAAAAACTAACTCAGAAGCCTTTTCCTATACGAAAAATAATCATCTAAAGGCAAACAAACGAAAAATAATTGATCATCTAAAGGCAAACAAACGAAAAATAATCATAATCAAATAACTATTTGTACCTGCCTTCGTCTTTGGTGAAGTGGTCTCCTTAAATCAAATTAAACCTCCACAATCCTGAAGAGAATTGAGAAATGAGAGGACAAAAACAGCAGATATGTAAACCGAACATCGAAAATTTACAGGGTCAAGATGGTGCAGGTAGCACTGGAATAAGAAGTGAAAGGGAAAGGGAAGCAAGAAAATACAGAAAAGAGGAAAGCAAAGTTGAAGGCGTTACCAACCGGTGTGCAAGTGTAAGCGTTTTAGACCCAATTGTTTTGCATGCTCAACTGGTTTTATTCATATGTGTAAGGATGAGCTACATCTGGTCGTCTCTAAATTCCATTCCACAATTAATAGGAGGTCATATTTTCTGCCATCTTTAGGCCTCAGAATTTAATTCTATAATGATCTCACTTTGGTTATTTTACAGTAGAAATCTATATGTATTCATGCTTGTCAACTGCCTTATCAAGTTTAATTATTTTGGTAAGTAGATAATAAGGTGCATAATCTTAAAATTAATTTAAGAGAGAAAACTGCCTCTTATATGTGTAACAAATATTTGCAAATTAGTAGTGGTTTTAGAATGGACCATGACACTTGCTTTATTTTAGGAAAGATAATGTTGTCACACAACATGCAAGAAATCTAACTGTTGAATTTGAAATTTGGAGTTTACCTATGGGCCTAAGGCCCTCCAGAATTTGTATTGTTCCTTCCTCTGAAGTGTTCTAGACATAAATTCCAAGAAATACAGTGACATTTTTAAGATGAATCGATATATGTTATATATTATGTAAGCAATTGGAGTAGTAAATGCAGAACTTCATGCCCCAATAACTTTATTTGTGGCTAATTTGTGGTCCATCAACTTGATAACAATGTTAGTATATGAGTATGAACATAATATTGGATCTGGCTATAGTGTGAGTATTAGATATGGAAAAGTCTTGTTAATAAGCTTTAGTAATCCTAATCCTTATGGGATTGATAGTACTGATATAGTATTTCGAGTTTTGTGGACTTGAGAAAGTACTGGGATTGTGTTGAATCACATGTTTTAATGTGGATTGGATAGTTGAGTCATATACTGATTCTAATAGGAGATCAGTACGAATTGTCTTAGTATATAAACGCTAGCCACTACAACTGCTCGATTTGATTCAAAGCCCTATTCTTTGAGAGCACTTGTGAATTGCTAAATAGGAGAACGTTAACTATTACAAAGAGCTTTCATGGCTTCATCATCTTCATATGGTGCTGTAGGTATGTATTTTACTTCATTTTTACGGTTAGAAAATTGTTCTTGACTTTTGTGGTTCAATGGCATTTCTATGATCTATAACATGATATGTGAATATATATTACATGTGGTATTAGAGCCATGGATGATTATTGCTGTTGAATTCAAAAATCTTGTTCAAGAACCTCAACTAGATTGTATCTGGGTGTTCATAAAAGAACTGTCGAAACCTAGAAATAAATAAAACTTGAGTTTTAATAAGTTTTGAAATAAACGATGTTGTTTAGACTATATAGCCGTTAAGTCACCTTTTAACTAAAAATATGACCATTAAAAGAATCTCAGTTCTCTCTCTTCTTTCATTCTCTCTCACTCCTTCACTAATTTTCTCTGGAGATTACACGATTGTGCATCACAACTTACATCAATTCCCAGGAAATCACTGAGAACTAATCTTAATCTTTAGAGGTATGTACATCGATTTGAAATATTGATACAGTCTATATAATATGTTTTCTTTAATTGAGAAAGATTGCAAGATCAGGGTAATATGAATTTGGAAAATTTTAATAATGCCTAAGTAATACTGAATCTCACTTAATATCTTTCAAACTAGTCAAATGTTTCTGTTGCCAATTAAAGACTGAATTAATAGAATCTATGTAATTGAATATGCATATGCGTGTGATGTAAATTTTGGACATCTTTTGAACATGAATATGTGTATTATGCTCATGGTGAATTGTTTATTCTATATATCTTTTTTCTGTGATTGCAAGGTTATATATATGATTAAATTGGTTCATTGTGTATGATTTGAGTGAAGTAGGATAGAAATCAGGAATCTTATAAAGATTCAAAGTGCTGATTTCATTATTGTATTTTGCAGTTTCACTTAAATCAATTAATCTGACATTTGTGCCAATACTCACTGATGGAAGCAACTATTAGAAATGGAGGAGAGATAGAATTGTTATTGACACTAAATGAGTATGATATTGCACTTGATACACCACAACCAGCGCCTTTTATAGACAAAAGTACCAAGGCTGATTTTGATAGGTGGACAAGGGCAAATAAGGTTGCACTTTCAATATTGGAAAGTGGAATGACTGACATCATGCGTGCGGGCAATAAGAAGTGTGATCTTGCATCTGATTATATCAAGGCTATCGAAGGAAAATTCAAGGTGTCACAAAATGTTGAGATTGCTAAGCACATGACTTTACTCACTAGTTACAAGTTCGAAGGAAAAATTTCTATCAGAGATCATATTATGAAACTAACAAATGTAGCTAAGAAACTCAATTCTACGGATGTTAAAATCTGCGAAAAACAATTGGCGTTCATGATTCTGCAAGCTTTACCTAAAAAATTCAGTCAACTGAAGATCTCATACAACACTCAAGACAAATCTTAGACTGTGGATGAGTTTATAGCCCAGTGTGTACAAGAAGAAAATCGTCAAAAGCAGGAGAGAAACAAAGAAGTTGAATCTATCAACTATGTGCAAATTGCTAAGGCAAAGAACTCCAATTCTGGTAAATTCTCTAAAACTAAGACTGATGATAAAACTGTTATGCCTACTAAGAGTTCCAATTCCTCTAAATTTAACAATCTTAAAGTAAAGACTAAGAACATAGAAAAGGTTAGATGTCATCACTATAAAACTAAGGATCACTATAGAAAAGATTGGGAAATTTTTAAGGACTGGTTAAGGGGAAAGGCTAATGTTTATATATGTGAGGAATCAAATCTCATTGAAATCCCTCCCAATTTATGGTAGTTTGATACTGGATCATCAGTTCACATAACAAACTCATTGCATGATTTTATAAAACAAAAGGAAACTAGTTGCTTCAATGTTTTTGTTGGAGAAGGAACAAAAGTTAATGTAGAAGCTGTTGGGGTGGTTACATTTAAATTAGTCACTGGATTTATAATGCAATTAGATGATGTTTTGTATGCTCCTACAATGAGAAGAAACTTAATATCAACATCAAAATTGGTTAAACAAAAATATGTTTTCACTGGTAATAATACATATGTTAAGTTTTTTTAGTAAAGGTTCATTAATTTGGAAAGGCATTTATGCATCATCATTTGTGGAGATTACAATGTACAATAGAGGAAAATTGAATGAATGTTTTGAATACCACAACTAAAAGAATGCATGGGACTGATCACACCTTTATGCTTTAACATAAAAGATTGGGACATATTTCAAAAGATAGGATTTCTTAGTTGTCTAAATCAAATTTGATTCATTCCATTGATTTTAAAAATGCATCCAAGTGTGTGGATTGTTTAAAAGGAAAGATGGTCAATGTAAGGAAATTGGATGCTAAAAGAAGTCATAGCCTACTTGAATTATTCATACTGATATATGTGGTCATTTCCTTGTTAAACCCATATGTGGGAATTCATATCTTGTGAGCTTTATTGATGATTTCTCCAGACATTGTCATCTTTTCCTAATTAATGAAAAGTCCTCAGCCCTTAATTGTTTCAAAATCTTTAAGTGTGAAGTTGAAAAACAATTAAATACAGTGATTAAGATTGTTAGATCAAATAGAGGAGGTGAATACTTTGACAGGTACACAGAAGCAGGTCAACAGAAAGGTCATTTTGCTTGTTTTCTTGAACAACAAGGGATGTGGCACAATACACCACCCCTGGAACACCTCAACATAATGGGGTGGCAGAGAGAAGAAATAGAACACTGATAGGGATGGTAAGGAGCATGATCACCAGATTCAAATTGCCTAGATTTCTCTGAAGACTGCACACTACATATTAAACAGGGTTCCTTCAAAAGCAGTACCAAAAACACCTTTTGAAATGTGGACAGGCAGAAGACCTAGTTGTGATTACTTCAATGTTTGGGGTTGCAAGGATGAAGCCAGCTTTTATAATCCTAATGAGAAAAAGCTTGATTCTAGGACTACTTCATGCTTTTATAATCCTAATGAGAAAAAGTTTTTATAATCCTAATGAGAAGCACATACTAGAGTGTAAGAAACTCATAATGCAGTGTTTCTTGAAGATGAGGATGTTTCTGAATTGGTACAAGACATCTTTGTTTTTAAAGAAATTGAACAGTCAATTGAAAGTGCATCTCGGATGGATTATAAATATGTGCCTATATTGCCAAGGTTGCCTGCATACAAGAAACTCAAGAAATGGCAGAACAATCAAACTCTGAAGGCATTCAAATTCAATACTAACATGCTTAAGAAACGAATCAGTTATTTGTTCTTCCTTCACTAAGAAAATCTGGAAGAATTCGAAAACCTCCCATTTTACAAGATTATGTGTATCTGCAAGAAGCTGAGTTTGATTTAGGAGACATTGATGATCCTATAACTTATAATCAAGCAATGCAGAGTGCTCAAGTAGTTCTATGGCAGAAAGCAATGGAAGAGGAATTGGATTCAATATCCAAGAATAATGTTTGGACCCTAGTGAATAAAACATCACAAATTAAGCCTATATGATGTAAATGGGTTTATAAAACTAATGGCGTGTTTACCAAATGGGAATGGAATGGAAAGAAATGGAATTGCATTCCTCCTGAAGCATTCTTGCTTTGACTAACATTTAGGGAATGAAAAAGTAAGTGGGGCCAACTTAAAATCTGGAAGCGAACTCCTTAATCTCTCGGAATCGGATCCCCTAGATGGAGAAGGTATTTGGATTCCATGGAAAAGGCTCTTCCAGGAATCCAACTTTTATACCTAAACTACCCCGTATCTTCTACCTCCCCCTTCACGGTTCTGGATGATTTTGTGCTAGGTTGGGCTTCAAAGACTGAGATGGTGGAATGGGTTGTCGTTGGTGAAGAACGGATTTGCAGGCCTTGTGGGTTGTGCTGATCTACTTCGCATAGTAAGAGGGGGAGTAGAACATGGTTGGCGATGAGGAGAATCTTATGGATGCGGGGGAGAGTCGAGGCGATGGAGGGTGAGAGAGAAGAGGATGGGGGAGGAGAGACAACTGCTAAGAAAGATTGGGGAAAGGGAGTTATTCGGCTTTGGTTCGGTGCTACGCACCTTGGTTCTAGCAACACAATCTCCATACCTTCCTTCCATATCCAAGGTGGGCTCTTTCATCGGCATCTTTTGGGGTTGCCCCAGTGGGTGAGAGAAAAGAGGATGGGGGAGGAGGAGGGGATGAGAGACTGCTGCTAAGAAAGATTGGGGAGATGGAGAGAGAGAAGAGGAAGTAATTGTTATTAAGTTTACTTTATGTTGATATTTTTAATAGTTTAGGGTGATTAAGAGTCTTCTCTAACATGTAGAAGCAAATAAAAATATTTATTCTCTCTAAAAAAATTTAAAAAATGGAAGAGTAAAAGTTTTACTAAAAATAATTAGTATATAAAATATATTAGTTAAACAGGGGTACTTAATAATTACATTAGATATTAGATCTTATTATGATTCATATGAATTAGTAAATAGGTTATATAAATCAATGTCATTTCTATTCCGATTCCAGTCAGTTTTGGTAAACAACTTCAACAGGAATCTAATTCTGATTCACCTCATTCCAATTCCTCCTCAATCAAATTCCTCCTCAATTCAATTCCTCTCAATCTGATTACGGATTAGTAAACGCGCCTTAAGAGAGATGCTGCTAAAAGAATTGAGAGGTATAAGGCTAGATTAGTTGCAAAGGGCTTCACTCAAAGAGAAGGAATATACTACAATGATACTTTCTCATCTGTTTCTTTCAAGGATTCCATGTGGGTCTTTATGGCTTTAACACCTCACTTTGATTTGGAATTACATCAAATGGATGTAAAAACAACCTTCTTGAATGGAGATCTATTGGAAGATATCTACATGGTTCAGCCTACTATGGACTGTGAGCTTAATAAGTCAATCTATAGACTTAAGCAAGCTTCAAGACAATAGTTCCTCAAATTTGACCAAGTGATTACTGCACATGCTTTTATAGAAAATAAATTGGATGATTGCATTTATCTCAAGTTCAGGGGCTCAAAGTTCATTTTCTTAATTCTGTATGTTGATGATATTCTCCTTACTAGTTCAAACAAGCAATTGCTATAGGAAACCAAGGTTGTTCTCGGTACTAATTTTGACATGATAGGTGAGGCCCATTATGTTTTGGGAATCAAAATTATGAGA
Source organism: Cydonia oblonga (assembly GCA_015708375.1). Lineage (NCBI taxonomy): Eukaryota > Viridiplantae > Streptophyta > Magnoliopsida > Rosales > Rosaceae > Cydonia > Cydonia oblonga. Next base: position 3,709 of record JADOBS010300670.1, on the reverse strand, counting down.
GATAGAAACAGAAGGTTACTTGGTTTGTCTCAGAAAAGGATATATTGAAAAGGTGCTAAACAAGTTCAACATGGAGAATTGTAACAAAGCAGATGTTCCAGTAAACAAGGGAGATAAGTTTTGCAAAGATCAGTGTCCTAAAGTGAAAATGAGGTTAAATTGATGACGATGAAACCATATGCTTCATTAGTTGGTAGCCTTATGTATGCCAACATATGCAGAAAACCAGACTTAGCATTCATTGTTGGTTTGCTAGGAAGATTTCAATCAAATCCATGAGAGACTCGTTGGGTTGCTGCAAAGAAAGTTTTGAGATATTTGTAGAAAACAAAAGGGCACATGTTGGTGTATGGCCGAGAAAATTCATTAGAACTTATTGGTTTCACAGATTCAGATCTTGTAGGTGATAGGGATGAAAGAAAATCTACCGTGGTTATGTTTTCATGATGAGTGGAGCTGTTATTTCATGGAAGAGTGCTAAGCAAACAATTGTGCCAACTTCTACAATGGAAGCTGAGTTTGTAGCATGCTTTGAATGTATGAAACAAGCAGTTTGGCTCGGTAATTTTATAACTGAGATGAAGATAGTTGAATCTGTAAAAGGGCCTGTAAAAATGTTCTATGATAACAATGCAGTTGTATTCTTCTCAAAGAACAACAAGAGGACTTCAGCCTCGAGATTGATGGATCTTAAATTTCTTAAAGTAAGGGAAGTGGTCAAGAAAGGAGAAATTGAGAAAATATATTTGTCAACAGATTTGTTGGTTGCGGATCCACTTACAAAAGCACTGCCAAATAATGTGTTTAAGGGACATATTATGAAGATGGGAGTTGTGGAGTTTTTTGACAAGTGGGAATGAGGAAGGAATCAAATTCTTGAGGACTGCATTCTATGCTTCTTTGATTATTCTTGGTTGTTGAAGTTGCATGCCTTGGAATGTAAGTTCTTTGGTTAATTTGATGTGTAGGTATAATTAATTTAGGTAGTATTCCAGCTTAATTTTCTTTTCTTATTCTCTTGGTTTTCAATAAGGGGTTCCATTTTTCCTTATGGAATTGATTGTACCAGAAGACAATTTTTATAATGATGATTTGATTTGCTAGAAAATCGATTTGTGATTTTACCGAGGCATCTCTGAGTTATTGTTTTGTTGTGATTAGTTAACTTTTATGGTTGATAATCAAATTCTTAACTTTAGGGTGTTGAGATCAATTTGATAAGTGGGAGTAATGTAATATGACATTACTGTATTTATAAGTGCACATGTTTAGGAAATGCAGATTAGAGTACCTTGTGATTCTTGAAATAAAATCTGTAAGTGTGCAGATGGAGTTCTAGAGTTCTGCGCTTTGAAATGTATACGTGAATTTGAATGTGGTGATAAGCTCTTGGTTAATTCAGACTTGGTGATCACTTCCATAAATTCGATATACTGGATGTTATGTTTTATGCTTAAGTGGGAGAATGTTAGTATATGAGTATGAACATAACATTGGATCTGGTTATAGTGTGAGAATTAGATATGGAAAAGTCTTGTTAATAAGCTTTAGTAATCCTAATCCTTATGGGATTGATAATACTAATATAGTATTTCGAGTTTTGTGGACTTGATATAATACTGGGATTGTGTTTAATCACGTGTTTTAATGTGGATTGGATAGTTGAGTCCTATACTGATTCTAATAGGAGATCAGTAAGGATTGTCTTAGTATACAAACGCTAGTCATTGCTCTTGCAATGTACTACTCGATTTGATTCAAAGCGCTATTATTTGAGAGCACTTCTAAATTGCTAAAGAGGAGAAGGTTAACTGTTACAAAGAGCTTTCGTGGCTTCATCATCTTCATCTGGTGCTGCAGGTATATATTTTACTTCATCTTTACAGTTATAAAATTATTCTTGACTTTTGTGGCTCAATGGCATCTCTATGATCTATACCATGATATGTGAATATACATCATACAAACAAATCCCCATCAACTTGATAACAAATCGACTATAATTGAAAAGAAAAAAAAAAGCATATAGCTCAAATGGTTGTGAATAAGAGCGGAACCAATCATTTAGTGGCAAAGTTGGCCTACCTTTTATGGGGAGGCAATATCATTATTTGTATACAAATTCCAATGTAATTAAGCAATATAATTTCATAAATAAAAAATTGAATCAATTCGAAGGATCCACATAGGTAGAGTATGGAACTGAGTTCAACTGACATACAATGTAAACCCTATCTTTTTCTTCGCAATCACAAGTTAAATATCAAAATTGAGTTGTATTGACATACAATGGAAACTAAAATGCATTTTGTAATCCAATGTTTAGACTGAAATTAAAGTTTCCGCAAAAGCAACAGAGAGTGATTTCTAAGTTGTTTTTGTTTTTGCACCTAATTTCATGCATTACATTTAGAACCTTCAAAGTTCATCAAGAACATCTCCAACGTAGAAGAAAAGCTACTATCTGATCCACCTGACGCGTCTTCCATTCCAAAATCTTCAAAAACATTTCCATTTGCTGCATTTCCTGGTATAATGGTCGAGTTTCCATTTCCTACATTACCAGTTACTGGAGTCAATTCATTGATGATGTCATTGCCAAGACTCTCGTCCAAACTCACCTCAGGAACCTGACTAACCACGTTGGTCTCCTCCAATATTGCTTCCAAGTCCCAAGAAACCACCTGACTGCCATGGTTCTCTCTAATCTCTGCCAGCATCGTGTCCAAGCTCACCTCAGGAACTTGACTGGCCGAGGATTCTCCGATATAGCTAGGGCCTGGATCAACGTTAGTCAATCCAGGAAGGAAAGTAGGTTTAATTGTTTGAGGATAAATAGGAAATTGGGTGTTTTGAAGACTATAGGAGGAGCTAAAGTTTGGGAAATTATCAGTATTCTCGAAGGCATGGAGGAAGGGGTCTACATATTGATTGGCGTTCGAATTATTAGCGGATGGTGGTATGGTATGATAACTTCTTGGTTCGAATGACGGTGATGGCTGTACCATAGAAGTTTTCTGTTCAGTATTGTTTCTTCTGCTTTCCAGGACATCATCAGCTAAAGACCACCTCAACATCTTTGAAGCACCCTTTCCAATAGGAATCATTGGGCTCTCAAGAATTCCTTTCACATCATACTGATTTCGATCAAAATTTGTAACAGATTTTGTGCTTTTCGTCTTTATCAGTGCAACATCATAAGCTCTGGCTGCTTCCTCTTCAGTATCTGGATACAAGTAGTTCAATGTGAGACAAATAATTAAGTTCTTCAAGTAGTTTGTATAAACCGAGGCATAAAGGGTCTTAGGACTTACCAAATGTGCCTAGATAAAAGCCTTTGAACCCTGTACCTTTCCCTATTTTAGCTTGCCATTTCTTACTATTCGAGTTCCTGTTTCAACGGTTGACTATGAGAGAGAGAGAGAGAGAGATGGAAGAGGCTTGGTGGTTACAATACCTTGAAACTCCACGATAAATTGATACGCCCTTGCCGAAGCTAGCACTGCCTCTGAAATTTGACAAGGTATAGATACAAGAAATCAATGGATATGGGATGACAAAACTGATTTCAGAACCCTTTGTTTTATTTCTATTTTACATTTTTATATAATTGTTAATAAAAAATTCAAAAAGACTAAAAAATGGTAATAATTAGGTACTCAATAGTGAGTTTTTTTTTTTTTTTTTTTTTTTTTTTTTTTTTTGTTTA
>JADOBS010300669.1:0-11008 GCA_015708375.1 Cydonia oblonga | reverse complement strand
TCATTGATTTTATTCATGTACCCTTGAGTTATTTATATGATGCATTTGGCATGGCATGATTTCAATAGCGTTGTTTGGATTTGTAATTGAGATTTGAAGCCATATATAATTATATATGCTATTTTCTAGGAAAGTATACAGGTTTTACGGCGAGGGGATACAAGCTTTGATAAATGAAATGTTTTGGATAAACTTTGTTTTTGCTCACTCACGTGTTTTGTTTTTCGCCCCTCCATGTTCTAGCTAGCTTGAGGTTGGTGGCTTACGAGGGTCATTTGGAGTTCTGACAGACCATCATCGATGTATGACACATCTAGGTGTTATATAATATTAGTAACTTATGTTCCGGACTGAACTTAGGACTAGATGACTCTGTTACTTTGATATTTTATTTAGCACTTCTGTTAACCTTGGATTTAATTGTTTGACTATTATATAACCTTTATGCTTCCGCACTGTGCACATGGCTACGTCACCCTCACGTGACGGCCAGCACACTTTGACTTGGTCGGGGTGTGTCAATTCTAAGCTCTTCGGAAGTAGTTGGACTATTTATTAAGACCTGTATGTATATTTTGCAGATGTTTAATGTGGTGAAATAGAAAAATAAATAAACACTGGCGCAAAGTGTAAGTATTATATGAGATCTAGAAAAATCATTACGGGCCCTACACAGATTATTAAGAAGTTTATTGATCGATCAAATTACACAAAATAGGCTTACGATCACTGCTTATGAAGTTAGCAAAATTGATCCATAAACGTAATTTATAGCTCATAGTTTTCATGAAAATGTAAATTTTGAGTATTTGCCAATTTTTTGGTATACGCATTAAAGAAAGTTTTATAAGGTATTCAGAAGTAGTTGTACCACTAATAAGACCCATAAGTATTATTTTCGGATTTTTAAAATGGTGAAATAGAAAAATAAAAAATATTGGTGGTGAGCTAAAGTGATATTTGAGATTCAAAAAATCAATAAACGCCATACACAAATCATTGAAAAGCTTATCGATCAACCAAAAAGACAAAAAAAATAGGTTTACGTTCGCTACTTTAAAAATTAGTAAAAAGCTCACAGTTTTCGTGAAATGAAAATTTTGAATTTCCAAATATTTTGATATATGCGTTAAGGAAAGTTTTATAAGCTCCATAGAAGCAGTTGCGCCATTTATTAAGACCTAGAAATAATTTCTCCATATAATTTATATATATAATAGAAATAAAAATAAAATTACTGTCGGAGAACGAGTACCAATTCATATTTGTTATCCACTAAGAGAGCATTACGCTTTGGAATACTTCAATTGATTGTAATATAATATGCTGCCTGTACATATTTTAATATTGCTTACGTTCTTGGATGACATTTTCTCTCTTTAGCAACTCCCATTTTTTGGTACAAATTAACTCATTTCCTCTCCATCTTCCTCATTATATAAATATGTATGTACCTCACAGACCTTTACTAAGGGTACCTTTAGCCTGATATTCTTCACTTATTCTTTTTTCAAGCAAGATTATATATTTTATTTATTCATTGAAACAACAAAAAGTGGGACTCAGTCAAATTAAGCTTTTGAAAATTCCATCTTAGGCATGGTTGATCGTCCTTTTTATTCATATTGTAATTTTAACTTCTGGCTATCTTAATTGAGATCGATTTAATTAACACCTATATATGCATGTATTTTTAACAATATTTTCAATAAAATCCCCGATGAACAAAAAATGCAATACAGTTTTTTTAATTTTTTTAAAATAAAATTAAACAACACTGAGAGAACGGAGGATTTGAACCCGAGTGTAATGTATCTCTAACTATTAGGGTAATTAACCACATACAAAACTACAATACGGTTAGTGGCTTATTGTCAAAAGAATTGGTACATATTAATATTGAATTTTAATCCAAGACCAGTTCAATTAATTAGTAGTTACAACCAAGTCCTTACCTGCTTCTAAGAATTAATCCAAGTCTTTACCTGCTTCGATTATCGAGAGGGAAAATCCAAGACCAGTTCATCATCAGTGTCTCTTGCTAATCTATAAATACGGAAGTGTCCCCATACATAATTTTCATCCATCTCAAAGCAACTGATCATCTAATACTATTTTACTTACACGGTATATATCTAAGTACAAGTTCCAAGTCCTTGCTAATCTATAGGATAATCCCCTATAAACTTTAGCTAGCGATGAAAGGAGTTCATTTCCCTGTAACTGCTATTGCTCTATTAGCATTCGCCACCCTCCTTGCCTCTGCCTCTGATCCAAGTCCTCTTCAAGACTTTTGCGTAGCAATTAATAACACCGATCCTGCTGGTACATATAATTATACGTTTTAATTACGTAAATACAATATCATTAATTAAGATTACTCTTCTGTTGTATAATTAATTATATGTTTTATTTTTTTGTCAAGTAAAATTCCTTTCAGTAAATATATAGAGTACGTAGGAAATAGCAAGGCCTAAACCCTTTATGATTGTGCAAGGCTGATGTTACATGGCTGATGGCTCATCATCATCCATGCATGTACAACACGTACGTACATAAAAAAAATTAACTTGTTTGTCTGTTTCATTTCGAACAGTGTTTGTGAACGGGAAGTTCTGCAAGAACCCCAAACTTGCGTCAGCAAACGATTTCTTCTCTGACAAGCTCCGGAACCCCGGAAACACATCGAATCCGATTGGTTCAATTGTTACGGCGGCAAACGTAGACGATATACCCGGACTCAACACTCTCGGCATCTCCTTTGCTCGCTTAGACTTTGCATCAAATGGCCTTAATCCTCCTCACACTCACCCTCGTGCCACGGAGATACTCATAGTCTTGGAAGGCTCACTCTACGTCGGATTCGTCACATCCAACGGCGACGGCAATCGGCTGTTCACCAAAGTGTTGTACAAGGGAGATGTGTTTGTATTCCCAGTCGGTCTCATTCACTTCCAACTCAATGTCGGAAAAACCAACGCTTTGGCCATCGCGGGTCTCAGCAGCCAGAACCCGGGAGTGATCACCATTGCGAATGCAGTCTTCGGATCCAACCCTCCCATCAACCCTGATGTTTTGGCCAAGGCATTCCAGGTGGACGAGAAGGAGGTTGACTATCTCCAGAAACAGTTTTGGTACAACAACCATTAATCAAAACGACTAAACAAATTATATGAAATCTAATATCAAAACAACTACACAAATTATATGAAATCTAATATTAAGTAAATAAGAAGATCATACATGGTTTGATTTTCCTCATGTAATGGTGTACCAATATAATATTAATACAACAGTGATTTATGTTACTTATCCCGAAATCTCTTACTTGGAAGGCTTTTTTTTTTTTTGTGTTGGTCGAGCTCTTACTTTTAGTTCGAACAAGCGAAAAAAGCAATTACTTATCATGTAGATGTAGCTGGGTTTTAATGTTTCTCTTTGTGTGTTGTGTTGTGTTGGTCAGTGCAACCATACAAAAAGGACAAAGCAATTTTGGTGGGTTTGTGTGGTTTTCGTGATTTCACCGTAATATGGAGAACAAAGTGTCAGGTATCAACAAATACAAATACTTGATCAAAATGGAGGTAGCCTAATTACAATGAACCCCTCAAATTTCATGTTTATGTGTGTGAATACAATCACTCTAATTGTTTGCCAATTTACTCTCCATTTATGACGAGGTCACAAAATCCATCATATTGTTTAGCGGGTTCAGAAAATCACTAAATGCTCTACATGAATTATTAAGAAACTTACCTAGCAATGAAATGACACGTAAGTAGGCTTACAATTGTTTTTTTGTAATAGAAAAATATTAATAAGAAATAGTGACTTATAGCTCATAATTTTCGTAAAAATTACAAATTTTAAATATTATAGAAGCTATAAGCCCATTTCGAAGTGTTGGAGCATTTATTGAGTAATATATAGAAGTTTTTTTTAATAGATTTTTAATGTGTAGTGGACGGAAAATAAAATAATTAAATACTGTCGATGAGCAAAAGTGTTATCCAAGTTCTAGAAAATCACTGATCGCCCAACACAATTTATTAAAATGCTTATCGCACGACGAAAATGATACAAAAGTAAGCTTCCCTTAAATTAAAAATTTATGACTTATAGCTCAAAAATTGTGAAAAATACATTTTTAAGGGCATTAAAGAAAATATTGTAATTTGTAAGTCAAGCGGTTGGAACACAAGTAACAGAAGCATTTGTTACGCGGATTAAAGTAGGAAATTAACTGTCATCTATCTCTGCACTCTCGAGATAGAGAAATGGATGTGGTGTTGCCTCTACCTGGAGCTACTGCCTCCGCCGCCTCTAGATCTTATTCCAGGCGTGTGCGACGCCGCATCGTGGTCAAAGATTGTCAGTCAGCAGAGGACGTCAAGGAAATTAGGGTGTGCACCAACCGCACTTGCCGCAGACAAGGTTCGATGCAAATCCTTGAGACCCTCACCGATCTCGCCCCTCCTAACGTCTCCGTCAAATCCTCCGGCTGCTTGGGCCGCTGTGGGGCAGGCCCCAACCTCGTGGCGCTTCCGGCCGCCACTTTGGTCGCTCACTGCGGCACCACCGCTCGAGCGGCCGAGGTCCTCGTGGCGCTAGTTCTGCCACGGGGAAGAGGAGGTGATGGTGGCGGTGGTTCGAATTGGGACGCTATTGTTAACAAGAGTTTGGAAGCGCTGGCGTTGAGAAACAAGGCGCGAAGTGAAGTAGTTGACAAGAACAATTTCTCTCAGGCTGAGCTCTTCCTCTCACAGGTACTCTCTAGCTAGCTCTCACTATTCTCAGTTATATATTTAAATTAAAATATTAACAAGTGAGTTAATTTAATTAAACACAATTAGCATATTGCTGCATGCAGGCTATAGAATTAGGACCAATTGGGGGTGTTCATATTATGTATAAGGAGAGGTCCCTTGCAAGATTAGCATCCGGCAATTGTTCCGGGGCTCTTGAAGATGCCGCTCAAGCTTTGGCTTTGCATCCTCTCTATCCTGAGGTGCATGCTTGGTCTCATTATTTGATTCATTAACTAATAAATTGTTCCATTGCTTAATTAATTACACGTGGGTATGTATGTATGTATGTCTGTGTGTGTGTGTGTGTGTGTGTGTGGTTATTAGCATCCAACATTTCTTCCTGCTGCCTCTGCCTCTCTGGGTAGGCAGCAGGCAGTGGTTACAATACATTTTAATTTCATAAAGTTGATCATAATTTGTACTTTGTTCAGGCTTATATTTGCCAAGGTGATGCATTCTTGGTCATGAACAAATTTGATTCGGCGCAGAGATCATATTCGACAGCTTTACAGATGGATCCTTCTCTTCGACGTTCCAAATCTTTCAAGGTAGTCAATTTTTATGACTGACTTTGTGACTATAGCCTTATATACGATTATCCATGTAATCCGTCCAATGTGCAAGATTTGACGCGTTCTGGAGACTTTGTCTACTCCTGTCCTGAATGTAATGTAAGATGTAAATACACACAAAAATTTATAACTTTAACTTGAAGATGGCTTGGAAAATGGCACGGAACATATTTATGTACGTGAAATTTCACTGCTCTTAGATTTGATTTCTGCCTTCCATTGCTAGGTCGGTTAAATGTACACTTTGGTTTTGGGTTGAACAGTGCAGTCTGAACCTCGAGTTTGTTTTCTGTAGTCTTGAGTTGAACTTGATCCAGAGCTAATGCAATTGGATTTTTGTTTACAAATGATGATTGTTAAATTCTTTTTCCATTTATTGATATCATACTTTTTCTCATCACATTTGCCACTGATGCAGGCTAGGATTGCAAACCTTGAGAAACTCACTGCCGTAAATCTGCCTTAAGAGCTGCAATGTTCCTGGAGTCATATATAAATCGATCAATTACTCAACTTTGATGATAAGTCATAATGTTTGTTCTGCTTGCTTCCAGGTGGGTCTCTTTTGATGGTTTTCAGAACATTATTTCACTTGACTGTACTGTACTAAGCATAACATCTCAAACCTGATTTCTTTTTCCCAATCCCAGTTTCTAGAACTCAAGACAAGTGTCCAGCCAATTTTGACCCTGATGCATTAAGAATGGCGGTAAAAAGAAGGAAGAAGATGATTACGTATACTGGAGAAATGGTAAGTTATAGGACAAGCACCTTTCTCTTTTTTTTCTCTTTAAATCAATTGCAACAGCCTCAGGGTATTGTATATATACAAAGAACAACACTTGGCTACTCAAAGATGAGTAGGAACTCCTACTCAAAAATTCTCAAAATTGTTCGTTGTCAATTTATAGAACTTCATGTTTATAATTAGAACCGTTCATATTATAAATCATATAAAGATCGCCTGTGCAAAAAATCAATTAAAACCAAGGTCGTTTAGTCATCAAACTGCGTAAAAACGAATGAACGGTATTGCCGTATTGGTAAAAGTATTATGAATCGTCTATGTATTTACTACAATAGATTGACTAAACGATCTTAGTTTTAATTTATTTTTTGCAGATATGATCTTTATAGTGTGATTCATAATATGAACAGTTCTGATTATAAGCACAAAGCTCTATGATTAAAACACCAAGATTTTTGAGTAGGAGTTCATAATCATCTTTGAGTAGCCAAGTATTGTTCATATACAAATTCATGGAATCTGTAAGTTTTTTATCATGAGCCTAACCAGCACACTGTCCTCGGACGAGTGGGGATCTCACAGCCTTCTGATGTACCTATTTAATGGTAGTAATCTACCAAAGACATTTGTTATACTAAGGATCAGAGTGTAGTGTTCATTTTACTAATCTTCCAATCTACTCGTTATAATCTCCTCATATCCGATTGTTTAGGCAAGATTTTGACTAAATTTAGAGACAGAATTCTGTGTGAGAGCTGTCCTTCTTCACCTGTGTGAGGAAATCGGTTTTGCTTAATGAACTGTACAGTTTCCAAATAACTACCCAAACACTGGAAATTCATTTTAAGCATCAATAGTCTAGTCATAGATTAAAAGTCGGCAACTTCAACTTTTGTGGCACACCTTACCTGGTTTCAGCATCAAATTCTCCTTGACCATGAAACTAATACAAGGCAGAATCACCATGGAGTCATCAGGTTCATGACAGCGTTGAGTCAACCGAACATTCGGAGCAATATAAACAGACCACCATTAACTTAAGTTTACTAAACAGAGATCATTAAGGTTAAGCAGAACCTCCGCACAGAAACAAATCCATGTTCTTGACCTTTCCCCACCAACTCAAACCCTTCTTCCCGCTGACAGCGCCAAAATCCTTCACTGTGCTATTGCCTCTCTTCAGCCTCCGATTGATCTTCCCTATTTGGAAGCAAACCTCCATGTTCACCTCATTCCCGTTAAACTTGCTATTGTTGTTGATGCCCCTACTCTCTTCTTGTACTAGTTGGGAGGACCATTGGTCTCTCTTCACGAGTTGCTCATAGTACTCCTTGTTCCTCCTCTCCAACCCATAAATCTGTCCCTGCAGGTCCTCGATTTTACGGCTAAGCATGCACACCCTCTGATCCTCCCTCTCCTTGAGCAGACATCTAGCCAGCTCTCCAGCCTTCCTCTTAATGAACATAGACTCAGATGCGAGCGCTTTGTTCTCTTCCATCAGTGCACCCATTTTGTACCCCAACTTGGCATTCTCATGCAGTAGTATGAGCCTTTCGGACTCCAGCACCTCAAGCAAGCTCTTCTGCAACTCTATCTTCCTGGATGACTCGTTGTATCGCCTCTCTGTGCTGTTGGTCTCATCAAGTAAGATATCGCATTCGACATTCTTCATCACAATCTCCGTAACAATCGCGTCCAAATCCAAAACCATGGCATCATCCTGAGCAGCAGCAGCCAGAGGTAATTGCTGATAGGAGAGGGAACTGTCCACGTCCGAATCCATCTGGCTTAACGTATCACCATCTGCGTCTTGTTGGTCATGATAGTCGTCATAGTAGTCATTATCAGTGATTGAGGTTTGGGAGGAGTGTCCGCGTCGATGATTGGTTTTGGCGATTGTTTGAATGTAACGATCGGATAAAGTGAGGTAGGCATTGTACAAGTCTTGAAGCAGAGAGAGAAGCTGAGGGCGTCGTTTGTAGTAAGCCTCGACTCGTTCAGCGAAGGTGTCTCCAGTGTCTTGTTGAGCTGTGTTAGATGCCAGCATCTTCATCCTCTCTTCCATATCTGACATACAACCCAGGCATCCGTTAATTTTATTTGAACTAGAATGCAGCATTCCCTTCCGCTCATATTTGTCATCACCAACATGCACATGATATGCTGCTGGGCTTTTTCTTTTTTTGGGTCGGGCTGCTGAGCTTAAATGTGGAGGGCAGAGATCAAAAGTAACAAACAAATTAAACATGCAAGTAAAAAAATCAAATTGGAGTTTAAATTGGGAAATTATGATGGAGACTAGAGAGTAAGCAGAGCATCTAATTCGAAAAGAGATTTTGAATTGAGCAGGACCACCAAATTGTGAAATGACCAATTTCATACTGGAGACAAGTCAAGAGGACATATATATGTCACTCTCCATCCATCAAGATACGTACATTTCCTCTCTTATAGCTACTTATACTACGGTTTAGTGATATTTCTCTTCATTTGTAAGTGAAAGGTCTTAAGTTCGACTTTCGTCAAAGACGAAATTGAACCACATTATGTCAAGCCTATTGTAAGGCTTAATCACTCCCACATCCACTTAGTATATATACTATCATTTGTTTAAAAAATAAAAAATAAATACCCTCCCCCCATTGTTTTCAAATTTGATTTTACTCTTGATACAAACTAAAACTTATAGCGAATCAGCAATGGTTCATACTCAAATGTGTAGATGCGTAGCATACACCAGTTCATACTCGAACGTAATTGAGTCACTGATTTTTTGTCTACTAAACTTTTTCATAAAAACAAAGTTACCATGGGGGGTTTATAAATAAATTCCACACTCTATGAGCTTAAAATAAAATAAAATGTTGCATCATTTCATGCAGAATTATTGTTAAAAAAAAGAAGAAAGAATATTGAAAAATGTTGCATCAATTCATGCAGGTTGGTTTTCTCTCTTTCCTTGAATCCTGTACCTAATCCTACCACCATGAGTTTATACATAGAATATGAAGAAAAAAAACTAAAAAAATAAAAAAAGAAAGAAAAGAGGGGGCTCGAGTAATGTGCAATGAAAGATGAAAGAGAGAGGTCGGTGCGTGCCTCGAATAAATATCAAACAAAATCCATTATATACTGCTACAAGCCAATGGCCTTTTTATCTTCCGAATAGACTACTCACCAGTCACCACTCATCAGATGGAGTTTTGAAATTCAAACACAAAAGAAGATGGACAGACAAACAGACAAAGATAGTAAACTCCAGGCTACGTACGTTTACCTAGTCAGTTGTCACATCCATCATCACATGTGCTTACTAAGCTTTTCCACTCAACTTTTCATCCATAATAATCAAACTAAAGTAGATTGGTCAAGATCACAAGTACATTGTTCAATTCAATCGTGCACCAAAACACAGATAAAAAGAATAAACTGAAAAAATTCGAAAACTTTGAATTTTAACGATAAAAATAAAATAATAGATCAAATAAATAATATTATAATTAAAATTTTAATATAAAAATATGATTTTTCGTTAAAATAAATAGTATTGAAAGTTATTCGTTAAAGTTTTCTAAAAAGAATTGTAGAGAACGAAATGAATTTTAATTCAATAATACAACATTTTCATTTGTAAATTATTTTTATGCAACATAACATTCATTGTATTATTCAACTAAACGCCAGATGATGGTCCTTTTTATGGGTCTATGAGTAAAAGTTGAAGGGAGAAGAAAAATGATTCAAATGAAAATGTTCCTACCGTCAAGAACGGGCAAGAGCCATGGGGGTTTCCGATTCATGGTGGACTTGTTGCTGCTGCTTAAACTACTTCTTGGACTTGGAGGAGCCGACGACTCAACTGAAGGAGGAGGAGGAGGATTTGATGAAGCTGCTGACATTGTTATTTGTTTCTTCACCGCTGTCGGTGTCATCGACATGTCTCGAGACTCTCAAGCCTCCTACAACACACCTTCATAAAAGTGAATAAATTAAATTAAAAAAAGAAAAGCAAAATATAGACATTAGTTTTCTGTTCATGAACAGTATAAACTTTGTGGAAACAGAAAGAGCAGGAGTAGGGTTTCGTTTCTGAAACGCATTTAAGACGGAGACCGTACGTACACCCTGTTGTACAGGACATTAAAGCGCAGATGATAGCAGAAGCAGCAGCACCACACAAACCCATTTCTCTCCCTTGCAGTACAAGACATTAAAGCGCAGATCTCGAGGAGAAGGAGGAAGAGCAATAAATTCGAAAAAACAGAGACGGAGGAGTATCAACACTGTTCATTCCACATATATGTGTGTATGTGTGTATGTGGGTATGGCTTTGGAACATTGATCACGACTCAATTCCGCACGCATAATTTCCAGGGAGGAAATTAATTAGTGTGAATTTATTTAGGAGAAAGACATCCTAATTTCTATCCTTTTGATTCTTTCTTAAAAAACACAGACGGAATAACTGAATGAAAACTGGATTTGCTAAACAAATGATGAGCAGAGACAGAAGCATAATTCTTTTTGACTTTTTTCATTGTTTGTTTGTTTGAATCTCAATCTCCCTTTCCATTCCAAATTCCAAATGTTTGTCTCATCTGCCCACAAATCACAAGGTATAATTAAATATGCAAAGAAAAGAAAAGAAACTAAATTTTTAAGGAGATGATGAGTCGATTTTTAATAAAAGACAACTGGTGAGAGATTATAGTATGGAGACTCAGACTGTGTGTATGGCATTCAAAATTTCAAATCATTAACGCCGCTTTCATAAGGCATACGTGTTGAATTACTCAACTACTAAGTAACGAACAAATGAGATGAGAGAGAGAGAGAGAGAGAGAGAGAGAGAGAGAGAGAGAGAGAGAGTTACCTGCAGG
>JADOBS010300668.1:0-11007 GCA_015708375.1 Cydonia oblonga | reverse complement strand
TTTTTTTTAAATCACCTCCACCCCAAACTGAGGCTAAAAGCGTTATCTGACAATTAAAACGCTTCTTATTATGTTTAACGTAAAAACTTGAAAGTGTTTATAGTTCATAGAATCGCATTTTGAAAAGACACTTTTCAAGGAGTAACACTTGATTTTTTAATAGAAAATTTTAAAGTGTTGATGATAAAAGAAATTCTACAAATAGAGCTTATGAATAAAAAAAAATTCCAACAAAAGCAGCACATATCATCTTTTTTTTTATATTTATTTTATTTTATTTTATTTTAAATAAACGATATTATCTACTCTAATGAATAAAAAAATAGGCTTTGAACTAGCAATAATGTGGTATCACATATCCTCTTTAAAAAAGAAAATTAATTAGATTAGAGATCTTAAAATTATAAATCTGTATCGAACAAGCAACGATCTGGTAATAATTAAGATCTTCTTATGGATCATTTAATCATTCAATACATATAAATGATTACACCTTTTTTATTAATTTTTTATAAAAATAATATTTAAACCATGATGAAAAAAACACGATTTGAAAAAAAAAATGAACGATATTGATTATAACGAAGATATATTAATTCCTCACAACTTTGGGGGACAAAGAATTATTGGACAAGGCTTCTCTTGTAGGCCTTCAGTCCTCCAACTTGGGCCTTTCGAGCTTTTGCCCCAATTGGCAACAAAACGAAATCTGTATGTTAGACATAATTGGAAAGAAAGCAATAAAAACCAACAGTGGTCCCCACAAACTGTAAAAACATAAAAACCAAACAGTGGTCCCCACAAACTGTAAAAACAGCGAAGAGAGAGAGAGAGAGAGAGAGGAGATCCACAGCCACGGCGGGTCCATCACCATCAAAGCTCCTCCCGTCACAGAGCGTAAGGAGAACCCAGATTTTAAAGCTGGCACCTTCAACCGCCACTGCGACTTGCGGAAGGAACCCATATTTTCTTTACCCTTTTTTCCTTGTAATTTTCTGATTAAAACCCCATAATTTGCTTTTTTGTCGGTTAAAAAATAGTGCTTACTTACTGATTACAGTAGTTAATTAGTAAGTAATTAGCAGGTGAGGGGAGGAGAAAAGCGAAAGCCGTTGAAGAATGAGACTCTGCACCACCAGCAGACTCGGAGCAGCACAACAACCTCATCATCCTCAGCAACTTCTGCTTTTACTTCCTGCTTCTGCTGGAAGTGCTTTTTCTGCTACTTGTAACGGTCAAATTAAGTCAAGATGGGGAACTGCGGCACGAGGGAGGAATCAGCTGTGGTGACCAATGCTCAAGGTTGGTGCTTTGCTAGCTCCAGATAACTTCAGAAGTCCAGATCTTTCTGCTTAATTCTTGGGATTTTATGATTTTTCAGCTTTTGGCTTATGGGGTTTGACTTATGGCTTTTTTTGACTGAGCAGTTCAGCAGCTGAGCACTCTGGTGAAGAACGGCGGCGGCGAGAGGAAGCACAATCACAGCCGTTCGATTTCAGATCTGATCGATCCTTCGACGCCACGCAACTTCGAGGACGCGCGGAAGAATGCGGTGCTGTACACGCACGTCATCGCCTTCACGCTCTTCGAGCTCGAGACCATCACTAAGAGCTTCCGCTCCGACTACATTTTGGGGGAAGGCGGCTTCGGGACGGTGTACAAGGGCTACATTGACGAGAACGTTCGGGTCGGGTTGAAATCTCTGCCCGTCGCCGTCAAGGTCCTCAATAAGGAGGGCTTTCAGGGCCACCGCGAGTGGCTGACGGAGGTCAACTTCCTCGGCCAGCTCCGTCACCCCAATCTCGTGAAATTGATTGGATACTGCTGCGAGGACGATCACAGATTGCTGGTTTACGAGTTCATGTTCCGAGGGAGCCTCGAGAATCATCTTTTCCGGAGTAATTGAGCTCTTCATCTTTCGATTTTTCGGGTTTTGTGTGTTGGGTTTTGGTGATTTGGTGTTGCTAATTAGGGGTTTTGTGAACATTTTTAGAGGCAACTGTCCCATTGTTGTGGGGGACGAGGATGATGATTGCTCTGGGAGCTGCCAAGGGGCTTGCTTTTCTTCACAATGCCGAAAGGCCTGTGATTTATCGAGATTTCAAAACTTCGAATATCTTGCTGGATTCTGTAAGTTGTGTTTCTTGAGTTTCAAGATTCTTGCTGCACAAGAAAATTAAGTGTTAATGATTGCATGCAAGCTCGAATTAGTCTCACTGATTGCATGTTGCAGGATTATGCTACCAAGCTTTCAGATTTCGGGCTTGCTAAAGCTGGACCACAAGGGGATGAGACTCATGTATCTACTCGCGTTATGGGTACCTATGGATATGCAGCCCCGGAGTATGTAATGACTGGTATGGCGCGTTCTTACATGTTTGAAATTCTTGAATTAGCTAATGTAGTAGTTGGAACATGATGAATATGGTTGGTTTTGATTGAATTAGTTGAGCGGGAAAGGGTCTTGATTCTTCTCAGGTAAAGATGAACAACATGTAGTTCTAGTAACTCTAAATTCTGATTGCTTCAGAAAAACTGCCAGCTTGGGATGATTGGTATCACCAGTGGTAATACCATCTTAGAAACACTGTGCTTGCTATGGAAGCTGTTTCTTTCGACTTTTGTCCTTTCACTAGTGAAAGAAAGAGTCCGAATTTAGATTCATTGGTTTTTAAAGGGTAGGCTGCACCTGGTTAGACACTTCCAAAGCAGGTTCTTGGGATGGGTGATCTAGAGATTGAGTAGCTCCTCTTCTGATTAACGGTTGTGATAAACCCCGATTTTACGTGGTATTGAATGCTTGGCTTCACTGCACTTTCTGTTGAGATGTTTTCATAAAAGCTTGGCTTCTATAGCAACTGAGAATTGATTTCGTACATTCTTGGCAGCTCTATAGCAGTGTCTGGCCAGATCTTTTCATAAATGCTTAGAGCTGTACTTAAATTCATGGATATTTGGCAGCTTCAATGCACTTTCTGTCAAATCTTTCCATAACTGCTAAAATTTCATTAAAAAGATAACAATGTATGAGCTGCAGAAATATCGTCATTTTTTGTTTAGATAGGAATCCCAAACCTTAAGGTACAAATACGCATCAGTAATCAATTCTGACCGGGTTGATCTAAGATTAGAGCTCTCACTGTGATTAACCAATTCATGTGCAGTTTACTATTGAAGTGATGAGGAACCTGTTGATTTGACTCAAGAGTGTTGTTATGTCTACTTACCCTGTTATTTCTTCTCTGTAACTTGCTGATTAAAAGTCTTTCCCATGGTCCCTCTTCCACTTCAAAATTGTATGTGTGAGCAGATGAAGAAATGCCGACATTAGTTATCCATGTGTTTAGTTTTCTTGCTCACATAATGTAAGGGTATATAATTTGTATATTTTGTACATGCTTGTATGCTGCTTTTCTGAATCAAATCCATGTGAAATGAGCAGGCCACTTGACTGCCAGGAGTGACGTATACAGCTTTGGAGTCGTTCTCCTTGAGCTTTTGACAGGAAGAAGATCTGTTGACAAGACAAGACCAAGCAAGGAGCAGAACCTGGTAGATTGGGCGCGGCCAAAACTGAATGACAAGAGAAAGTTGCTACAAATAATCGACCCTAGGTTGGAGAATCAGTACTCGGTCAGAGCAGCACAGAAGGCCTGCAGCTTGGCATACTACTGTCTCAGCCAAAACCCCAAAGCAAGGCCCTTAATGAGTGATGTAGTTGAAACTTTGGAACCTCTACAATGTTGCAACGAAGCAAGTGACTCAACTGGCGGTCCATTTGCCATGACCAGAATCCCTGAGTACCGAACGCGTCACAGGTTTTCTAACAACGTAGGTCCGGGTGGTGTTTGTCGATCTCCCAACCCAAATTTATCGCCAGGAGGTCCTGCAGCGTGCAGAGTTAGATGAGAATGTCATCTGTATTGTATACTTCTTGTACTTTGTATGAATTATCCCCCAACCTTTTTTGCAATGACAGAATTTGCTTGTTATATATAGTATCGTTGTTGAGCATGAATACCACATCGAAGAGAGAGGGGACCTTGAGACGTGTTTTCATATAAACAATGATAGTAAATCAAGAGGTAGTCTAAACTATTATATATAATTAATGAGGAGGGAATTTTTTTATGTGTATTAGGAATACAAGTTAGGGAGGAAGCCAAAAATTATGTTGAACAGGGCATCTCCAAACCATAAACTTCCATTAAAATTAACAATTTAAATTTAAATTATGTTGATTAGGGCAACTCCAAACCATAAAGTAAACATTAACAAGTATGGTTAAATATTTATACTACTCGTTAGTCTCGAGTCTCGACTAATGAAGACAATCCATCAGTATTATCAAATACCACCTTTGTTTGTAACCATTTTATCATTCATTTTGATCTCCCATCTGATTTCACAATTCTATAATTTCTTTCGGGTATGTGTATATATGGGTAATCATTAATCCTGAGTAGGGAGTTGTCCATATATAACGAGATTATGTTATTTCATTTAAGTGGGTTGTATTACTTAGCCATGTAGTGCTACATGTAGATTTTTTTTTTACCTACAAAAAAAATTTGAGTGGGGCATCTACCCCCAATGAGCCTATAGTAGCTCCATCCTTGTGTAATGTATTATATCACGTGTTATAATTAGAATGAATAACAAGGTTGATATGTCTTACTTCTAGCGTATGTATATTAACAAATAAAATGTGTTATAAATTAAGTAGAATAGTAAGTCACATGGTCGTATTTTAACTATACATAACATTTCTCGAACAAAAAAAGAATTCAAATTTGTATACAAGAGAAGCAAGAACATTGCTTAACAAGAAGGAAACTAAGACCTCTAGTTTCCTTATTTTATATCTTCCTATCTTTAAGTTTACTTGTTTCATATGTGTTCTTTAAAAGTTAAATAACAGTAACCTTAAATTTCCTCTCTAAGAAAAACTTCTCTTCGTTGCCAACCGACAAAAAAAATTGAGTCAAATCTTCACCACGATTAACATATACACCCAAGTAACCCCAGATTCCATCACTGTGGACAATTTTCATAAAACTTCTACTATATATACATAGGAAAAGTCTTAAGAACCAAAGAAAATTAAAAAAATATATCCACTCTCATTGTCCCACTTCCCTTTTAACAAATCTCTTCCTCCACTCCTTCCCACCACACAAAGTTTCATTCTCCAATCATCTCTCTCTCTCTCTCTCTCTCTCTCTCTCTCTGGTGTGTTTGCTTGGCTAGCTACCAGACATGGAAAACGCCACAAACAGTAGCATCATAAAGTTGGTGGTTTTCTTAATCTTCATCATGGGGCTGCTATTAACCGTTAACCCTGCATCAGCAACTGGTAAGTTAACTAATTATATATTTGAATTCCTGCAACAAATACTTAAGCTTAATTTATATATATTCGCATATATAATTACTCTTTTTATCATGCAGTAGAGACGTACGAGCCAAACCTAAACCAATCAACAACTGAAACATTTCATCCCGCCTGTTCGACGGAGTATAAGCTATTGATCGATGGCGTGACTAAAACTCATCACGATACACAAAGGCGGCGGCTAGCGCCGTATCAGCTATGCTTGCAGTGCAAGTGCTGCTCAGCCACCACCTGCATCTCCATGCCTTGCTGCTTCGGCATCAACTGCCAACTCCCCAACAAACCCTTTGGAGTTTGCGGTTTTGTCCCCAAGACTTGCAACTGCACCAATTGCACAACTCCTGCTTGATGCTATATATGTATGTATATGTGTATATATATATATATATATATATATGTATATGTATATGTATTTATTTATAAATTCTAGCTAAGCTCGCTATATATTTAGGTCTCATCTTTCTCTTTGAAAATATATACATCTTCTGGTACATACTTGTGTATTAGATCTTAGCAAGCCCATATTTGAGTCACACCAGTTGCCTCTCACAAGCCAATTAGTTATTGTCATATGAGAAAGTTAGGATTTGTAATTATGCGTGATTGACTTATAGTGCAACAATAACACATTATAGGTAAATTTTCTGATTAGAGTGAGTGAAGGTAATAACATATAACAAAATTGAAATTTGAGAAGTTCACTCTATTTTTTTCCTATATCTTTTACGTCTAGCCTATTAGATCTTTTCGCCGGCGGGCCAGTTGCTTGAGTTCCGCCAGTACTGCGCTTGACTGGAGGAAAGGAAAAATCACTACACAGATTGGAAATTAGGGTTTTGAGCCGATGGCTAAAATACAAATGATGACAACCTTGCACTGTCTGAGGCTTCAGAGGGTACAGATTATTATTCGATGTTTAGAAATCTTAAAACCAACAAGTTCTTGTATAAAAACATCATGTTATCACGCACCCACGTGGGCAACTTGTTATATAATGCTTGAATATTTGTACATGCATCGATCCACCACACCCCATCACACATATATGATATATACTTGTTCTTGTATATTATTTTAGTACATGGTTGAATGGAGATGAATGGCCTTATATATAATTAAGTTTTATGAACAGCAGTTTTATTGTTTGTTGAGTGTGTTGATAGGAATTAGTTCTGCTCATAATCGTTCTAATTTTGTTTGAAGCTCGCTTTGTTAGAGGTACATTTATATTTTTATAGAAATGAGTAGCACTTAACAGTGTTTTGAAGAGACTCAGGCATATATGCAACAGAGGTGTAAGGCTTACAAAAACAACGTATACATGCACCACTTCCGATTGAAAGACAAATTCTCGTCATTCATGCAGCTGTGTATGGATTCTATGATTGAATGTCATTGCAAAGAATCTCTCAATATGAGAGATCCATTCCAAATAGTGTAATACTAAAATTCTACAACTCCCTTTAGAAAAAAGTGAGTTAACTAATGAAAGAAAGATGGAACCAGATGTAATCTTAAAAGAAAGTGCTACCCATCATGAAACTACTGACAAAGTAGACTAGTACATTTCAGACTTTTCCAGAATGTTACAAGCGCTTTTAATTTCTTGCAGACACTTTTATGTAATGTTTGAAATTGTTTGTAGGAGAGCTAAAATAGTTTTATAACAATTAAAAAACACTTTTGTGATTAAGTTTGGTAAATAAACTTAGGGCTAGTTTGGTATTAATGTGCTTTGAAAAAAAAGTTACTTCTGCTGTGCTAATGAGAATTAGCGACTGTGAAATAAAGCAGCAGAGTGTTTGATAAATTTTTTTGTAAAACTACTTTTGAAAAAAAAAACATTATTATAGTGTTTGGTAAACTTTTATGTAAAACAGATGTAAAAAAAAAAAACCGGTTTTTCAAAGCTAGGTTTTGCAGCTTCTTGTTTTTGGTTTTTTTCACCCAAAACTGTGAAAAAAAAGCTGAAGTTGAATGTTTATCAAACACAAAAAACTTCCAGCTTTTTTTTATACTAATTTTTTTCAAAATCACCTCAGTACCAAACCAGGGTTTAAAAGTACGTATGGCTCATCAAAGCACCTTGCACTTTGATGTAGATTAATGAGTGGAATAGATTGAAAAAAATAAAGGCGCAAATCTGGTAGCAGGAATGAATGTTTTGTATGTTTGGACTCTAGTGCCTGTTTTGGGCCCATAACTCGTCATTTCAAATTTCAAAGAACAAAAGAATAACGAAAAAGAAAATAAAATACACATCTTGAAGACAAACTTCAAAGAAATCAAATGGAGGGGTAGATTATTGGTGTTATGAGCCTCGTTAAAATAAATTTTCGAAATAAACCACTTCTGATAAAACTCGGACTAATATATGTGCAAATAGTTAGTCCCAATAACCCCTTTCAAGTTTATCATAAAATATAATCATTCATGTAGATCGATTCTGAAATTTTAAGAGCCGTGTATGAAACTTAAAATGAGAATTTTCACACAATTTGACATGATAATACTAATAAAAAAAATTACCAAATTACTATCATAAAGGCTATTGTAGTCTCATTCAAAGTTCTGAAAGGTGATTGGCGGGCGGGAAGTAGAGACCTAACATTTAGGTGTGTGGGCGGAGTCTAGGCGGCTTTTAATTAAATTTATTATATAATATATAAATAAATCTCTATTAATATTTAATAATATATATAATTGTATTATAATACATAAACTAGAAAATAGAATGACATATGCACATGCTCTTCCAAAGTTAAAAGTCCTCTTATAAAGTTAGAGTAGGTGGTATTGCCCCATTAGTTTATAGTCTGAACACAGAAAAAACAACATATTGTACCTTTTATTTTTCTCAAAAAACAAACCGCAATACTTATCTTTGGTGCTAATGGACGTTATTGATGCTTACATCTTAAGATGATTAATGAATTATAATGGGAAGACAAAGACCATATTGATAATATATAGTAAGCGAGGAGTGCTTTTGCAAATTTTAATTAGCTGACTATTTTGTTGGGTCATCTCCCAAATTAATTAGGGTACCGAGCTCATCGTGCCTTGCATGTTCGAATCAGATCGATCAAGAGAATGACCTCAATTATATATTTAAGCTAGTGATTTTAGCACTCATTGTTTAGTGTTTTAAATTACTTCAGTAAATGCAAAAAGATTGTAAAATACTCAATTTAAAGTGAAGAACGTAAAATATATATTGACAAAACCGCTATCTGTAATATAGATTCCTTTTGTCTGTCCGATATACCCTAGTCACAGTATACTACTATAGTAAGGTTCCTTTCAAAAGCAATTAGCATATAGAGATGGGACAACAAAAGCAGACTGCTGCCACCAGTTTAATTGCCACCACTCATTTTATCTTTAAGTACCAATATATATTCTCATTAGGGATAATAAAACTTAATTATATTAGGTGTGTTATCAATTAATTATAGTAAGTGTGTGTATATCTGATTTAACAACATTAAGACATTCTCTCGTTTGATTTCCCGTAAAAGGATTTGTTAATTCAAATTAATGAAGAAGGGTAATATGCTTAACTAATTACTGCAATAATCTAAATGTCAGCATGGTTATGGAGAAGCAAGTCAAATTAGCAGTTGCACGCTTCTCACCAATGTTGTCACTAGTTTACTCTTCCCGCTCTCCCATCAACATCACCACCAAAGTGGGAAAAGTTACTAAAATTGAAGAATTAAAACGATAGTAAAACAACACAAATTAATTCGGGATTAGAGATACTTATCCTAATTCGATCAGTTTTGAAACCTGAAAGCGGCAGCTATTCTTATAATTTCATCAGGTGGCTGGTTAAAGGTAACTGTTTAAAAAAGTAGCAAGTTAGTAATTGAATTTATTTTTATGTTAAGGTATTTTTGGTATTTTATCTATTATGGTTTTTTTTAGCAAGATAAAGACTGCTTTCCTATAATATACTAGGGTTTAGGATTATTTTCCTATTTTTTAACTGTTTTTCCATTTGTTTCATATTTAGATCTTTGTGAATACACCTTTGTAAAATTCTAACAAGATGTTGTCCTTCTATTATGTACGTAATTATCTTAGTATATTTGTAGCATTCTTCTTTATTTCATGTCTTATATATGTAACAAAAATCGGAGTTTGTAATTAGTTTTTCTTCTTTCTGTCCTTTAATTTGTTAAATAATATAAGAGCGGTGTGATCCCTCGGGAAGTAATTTGCCTTTGGTGTCTCGTTCTTTCTTTTGTTTTTGTTTTTCCTTCAGTTTGTTTTCTCTAGTTTAGATCTTGAGAATTTGTGAGTTTTCGTTATGTTCTTATTTTTTATTTGGATGCCTTTTTGGGTCTTTGGGCTTTTGCTGATCTATTTTTTCCTTCTTTTTGCTTTCATGTGTCAGTTTCATTTGTTTTATTTCGAAGTGGAAATGATGAACTAAAAGTTGATGAATGAAAACGATAAAATAACACAAATTTAATACCGGATTAGAGTTATAGATTCGTACAATTAAACACGATGTGGTGCATGTCTCCGTCAGTAAGTAATTCTTATCATTTTGTTTTTAAATTGATCAGGTGCAGCTATTTTTATAATCCTGAAAGCTGCAGCTCTTCTAACTTTATCCAGGTGGCTGGATAATGGTGTAGTTTACTTAATGGGGCATTACTCCGATTACTCTCACCAGTCACATCCGTCAAATAGTAAAAAGGCTGCGCTTTCTCCAAATGTTTTATTTTATTCCGACCAATGAACAGTTATTAGTTTAATAATAATACGTATTATCCACTATAAAATTCTGAAACGTCGTTAATCGTTATCTGTACGGACGCCACTATTGCTTTAATCTGTTGCCGTATTTGAAGAATCCAATGATCTGACTCATGTTGAAGTCTTACTACACATGTCTTCACTTTAGGGTTTGATTATTAGGTTTAGTATTATATTTTCTCCACTTTTATTTCTTTTATACTTATTTTATATTTTTAAATTGTTGAATTTTTTTTTTTATATTTTAAAAAATATTAAAAATAAATTAAAATCTTTTAATTTCATGCATCTTCTAGTTCCAATAAATCAGCGTAATATCTTCTAACAAAAAAACTAATGTGGAGCAAAGAATAATCATAAGGCGACACATAGATTTTAGATAAAATATGACCAAAATACCCTTGAGGCATATCAGGATTCCTACGCGCGAGTAGCAGATAATCATCCCTCAACTAAGTTAAAAATGCCCATAATAGGTAACAAATTCAAATCTATTTCATTCATCCTCATCCAATATTCTCCACAAGGTAACTCCCAAAATCTTTCCTTTTTATTATATTGATTAGCTAATCAATTAGGTAATTATTCTATTAATTAGTTAATTGATTAGCTAATTATTCCATAACTCCCAAATTGACACAAATCAAGAACCTAGCCCACAAACAAGGCTAGGTGGCCGGTCCTCTCTCACCCTAGGAGGCCGGCCACTCTCCTATTTAAACCCCATTATTTTCCTCAAAGTTCACTTCCAACTCTCTTACTAAAATTCTCTAGAATTCACGAACACTTTCTCTCTAAATTCTAACTTTGTTTGGCATCAGAGGTTCTTCGGCCAAAGCCCC
>JADOBS010300667.1:0-11005 GCA_015708375.1 Cydonia oblonga | reverse complement strand
TGAAGATCAATGAATTAGACAAGATGATTAGCAAAAGGGGTTATGGACTTGGGTTTGTTGATGGGGGTTATTCTATATATTAAAGCACTCGGGGCCACAATGGTCAAATGCATGATATGGGACATGCAGGTCTGGTTGTTTCAATATATATATTAACGGGTTGGGTAGAAAAGAAGTATTGTTCTTGCATAACATTACTCATAAAATAATCACAACATTGCTAATATTAATCACTTGAGACTTTGGGCCCCTACTGAGCTTTTAGCTCACCCCTTATTAGTTGTGTTACAGGAGATGAGACAGGAATCTAGTGGCTGACTTGGAAGAAAGAGACTACTTATAAATAGTTTTAAACCTTTTAAGGAGTTGTTGTCGTTTTCTTTGTGTGTAATGACTATGTAAATTATTTTGTTTAATGAAACGTTTTAGTTCAGCACAGTCACCTGTTATTACCTTTAAGTTATTTTTTTTATTCATGCTCTAAAAAGGAAAAAATTTAGGGCATGACAAATTGGTATCAGAGCATTAGGTTTACAATCCTTCAAATTTAGAATTGCCAGTTTAAGTATTCTTACCATTAATGCTTTTGTTACAAATGTGACAATCTATTATACAGTTATTGTATTCTAGATGTTTTATTTCTTTATGGCCTTGACAGATACAATGGATTCAAATATAAGTGATGGGTCATGCGGAGAATTCCATCTCTCCTATCATAGGTGTATTCCAACCAATCTTGATCAATATAAAAGCCTTATTCGAAGTTCCACTAGAGATCTTGTTAAGGAGATGATTAAACAGACTGCAATTAGAAGGTGCAATTGCACCTTTTGAGCCCAAAAGCGTATTGGAAAGCATAGCATTAGAACGAGAAGGCATGTTGTTGAAGCTGCCGAGGATGGAATCAATAATGATAATGTTTACAATTCTGTGGTAGTGGAACTTATAGAAGAGAACGGAAATATATGGCCTCCAGTAGATATCGAAAATCCTTTGGCTAGAAAACCACCAAATGAGTCAATACAAGAGGAAAACGAAGGTGGAGAAGAAGATCCAAGTGAAAATTCAGTTAAAAGCACTACACCTCCACAACATACACCACCAGAAATGATCATCATCCATTCGGATGAGGAGGATTAAAAAGGACGAATGAGGTGGTAGTTGTGTAAATATTAATGGTGGTATAAAATGCTCTCCTAAGGCTTACGAACTGATTACTAGTCTTTTGATGTAAAATAGTGTAAGGTAGTGGGAGGTAGAGCATAAAACTTTTGTTGTATGATAGGGTAAGTTATTCAAAGTAGTTTGAACGACTTTTGCTGTAAAATCGTATAAATATTAGTAAATATATGTTTTCTCAATTGTCTTGGTATTACCATGTACTTTATATTATTATGATTTATTTTTTCTTTTATTTTGAGATAATTTCTTTGTTGGATTCAAGATGGCAAACAATCAAAACAAGTTCAACGGAAATGTCGAAGTAATTTTAGCTATTCAGGATATGGCCACAGCTATTAGAGAAAGTAATAACCAAGACCGACATCATGAAACTGAAGAAAATCGAGTTATGAGGATACAAGGAGAATTTCGCAAGACAAAACCAACTATATTTAGTGGTGAGCCAAACCCTATAGCCGCAGAAGAATGGTTGAGGCAGATGAAGAGAAAAATGGATAACCAAAAGATTCCAGAGGATGTTCGAGTGATTGTTGCTTGTACTTATTTAGAAGGACACGCATACCACTGGTGGGAGTCAATTTTAAGTATTCCAGATACACAAGTTACAACTTGGGAAGAATTTGAGACTATCTTCTTAGAAAAGTATTTCCCAAGTACTTTGAGGAGTATGAAAGCAAGAGAGTTTGTTAATCCCGTACAAGGAGATTTAACTATTGTTGAATATGAGGCTAAATTTGAAGAGCTTATGCATTTTGCACCTTATATGATTCCTGACGATACCGCAAAAACGAGGAAATTTGAAGAAGGGTTGAGACAATCAATCTTGGAAAAGGTGGAAATTCTAAAGTTAAGCAGATATGCTGATGTAAAGGAAAGAGCGTACATAGCGGAACGGTCAGAAAATAAGAGAATTTCTGATCAGAAGGACTTTAGTAGTAGACATACCAATAAGTGGACAAGATTTAATCCTCTTCCGTATCAACCACTGGGAAGCCACGAACCGCAAAAATGTTGTCACTGTCAGCAAATCGGACATATTAAGAAAAATTGTCAACGACAACAAAGGAATCAAGGACCTCAAGTGCAATATCGTGCCCCCTAAGTACACTTTTATACTCCACAAACACAATTCCATGCACCACCACCTCAGAACTATGTCCCTTATCAAACTCAAGGAAATTGGCCAAGACCACAAATTATTCAACCGTCACAACGTCTAGAAAGACAATTTTCATAGGCCAACCCAAGAGCTCCTCCAAATAAGAAATCTGGTCAACTCACACATGGACGAGTTTATACTATAGGAAATGTGACAAGTCAAGCTGAGCATGAACTAGTGGAAGGTACATTTCTAGTTTTCAACTCTTCGGTTAGAATATTATTTGATGGTGGCGCTACACACTCGTTTATATCGAAATGTTTTGCATCTACTCTTGGGTTAGAAACTCAAAACTTGGAGTTTTTATTGTTAGTTGGATCTCCTTTGTGTGGTAGCAAAAAGGTTGCTAAAGTGTGTAAATCTTGCGAGATAGAAATGTCAAACCATAGAATTCCTTTTGATTTGAAGATATTAGACATGTTGGAGTATGATATTATCTTAGGAGTTGATTGGCTTAAAAAATATGAAGTCATAATTGATTACAGTATGAAGAAAATTACAATAAATCCTCCTGAGGGGAAACCTTTCAGTTTCTATGGGGATAAGCAGCCTCACAAAGTGCATAAAAGAAAACTTGATTATTTGGGCTTGTTAGCCAGCATTCTAACCGAAGCAGTTAGTGGGCCACAGGAAGAATTAATTCCTATAATAAAGGAATTCATTGATGTGTTCCCCGAAGAGTTATCTGGATTGCCACCAAAGCGTGAAGTGGAGTTTGTGATAGAATTATACCCAGATTCAAAGCCTATTTCTATACCTCCTTATCGAATGGCACCAGCAGAGCTGAAAGAACTCAAAAAACAACTTCAAGAGCTTCAAGAGAAAGGATTTATTCGGCCCAGTGTTTCACCTTGGGGTGCTCCTGCATTATTTGTGAGGAAAAATGATACAACCCTTAGATTGTGCATTGATTATCGGTTGTTAAATATAATCACTATAAAGAATAAGTACCTTCTACCTAGAATTGATGATTTATTTGATCAGCTGAAAGGTGCACAATATTTTTCAAAGATCGATCTCCGATCAGGTTATCATCAACTTCGAGTCAAAACAGAAGATATTCCTAAAACAGCCTTCATGACTCGTTATGAGCATTATGAATTTCTTGTTATGCCTTTTGGATTGACAAATGCACCAGCAACATTTATGGATATGATGAATCGAATCTTACAACATTGCTTGGATAAATTTGTGATCGTATTCATTGACGACACTTTGGTCTATTGTAGAACCAAAGAGGAGCATGAGGATCATTTGCGAACCGTTCTACACATTTTAAGAGAAAATAAATTGTATGCCAAGTTGAGTAAATGTGAATTTTGGATGACAGAAGTAAAGTTTTTAGGACATATAATTTCCAGTGAGGGCATTGCAGTTGATTCTTCTAAGGTGGAAGCAGTATTGAATTGGAACCAACCAAAGAATGTATCGGAAATACGGAGTTTTCTTAGATTGGCTGGATATTACAGAAGGTTTATAAAGGATTTTTCTCGAATAGTTGCACCAATGACCAAGTTGACACAAAAGAGAGTGAAGTTTATATGGAATAAGGACTGTGAAGAGTCATTTCAAGCATTAAAGACTCGCTTGACGACAGCGCCAGTATTAATTATTCCTGAAAGAGGCATAAATTATGTAGTTTATACTGATGCATCTTTACGAGGACTTGGGTGTGTTTTGATGCAATCTGATAGAGTGGTAGCTTATGCTTCTCGCCAATTGAAAACACATGAAAGGAATTATCCAACACATGACTTAGAGTTAGCTGCAATTGTGCATGCTTTGAAGACCTGGAGACATTACCTTTATGGTGAGCGATTTGAGCTTTACTCTGATCATAAGAGTTTGAAATATCTTTTTACTCAGAAAGAGCTCAATTTAAGACAACGACGTTGGATGGAATATTTAGAAGATTTTGATTTTGGTTTACACTATCACCCTGGGAAAGCCAATGTCGTAGCGGATGCCTTATGTAGAAAATCGCATGGATATGTAGCATGGTTACAAATCCAAAAGTGGAAACTAATTGAGTCTATTTTAGACTACGAATTACATGTGCACATACATGAAAATAAGGCATGTCTCTATAATTTGGTTACGAGACCTACTTTGTTGGGAAAAGTAGTCGGAAAACAACAAGATGATGTCTTTTCCAAGTCAATTCGAGAGAAAATTTTAGCCGGAGATAAGCCTGAATGATGGACTCTTCATGATGATGATAGTCTAAAATACTTAGGCAGGTTATATGTGCCAGATGTCCAAGAATTGCGAAATGACATTCTTCATGAAGCACATTACTCGTCATACACTATTCATCCATGCAGTACAAAAATGTATCACGATTTATGTCGTCAGTTTTGGTGGAGTGGTATGAAGAAAGCTATAGTAGTATTTGTATCCAAATGTTTGACTTGTCAGCAAGTAAAAGCTGAACATCAAAATCCAGCTGGCTCTCTTCAACTTTACCTGTTGCAGAATGGAAGTGGGATCATATAACTATGGATTTCGTTACAGGTTTACCGCATTCACCTAAAAAGAAAGATGTTGTTTGGGTCATTGTAGATCGTTTGACAAAATCTGCGCATTTCATACCAGTGAAAACGACGAATTCCACAGAAATCCTTGGCAAGATTTATATTCAAGAGATAGTTAAATTACATGGAATTCCATTGTCAATTGTTTCGGATAGAGATTCGAAATTCACTTCTCGGTTTTGGGATAGTTTGCAACGAGCTTTAGGGACTCAATTGAATTTTAGTAGTGCATTTCATCCCCAAACTGATGATCAATCAGAGAGAACTATTCAAATTTTAGAAGATATGCTACGAGCTTGTGTTTTGGATTTTCATGGAAGCTGGGAAGATCATCTTTCTTTAGCAGAATTTGCTTACAACAATAGTTTTCAATCAAGTATAGGGATGGCACCCTATAAAGCACTTTATGGAAGACCATGCCGATCCCCTTTGTGTTGGGCAGAAGTAGGTGAAAATGTTTTACTAGGACCCGAGATGGTACAAGAAACTACAGAGAAGATCAAGATTATTAAACAATGCTTGCTTACTGCTCAAAGTCGACAAAAGAATTACGCGGATAAAAGGACAAGGCCATTGGAGTTTAACATTGGCGATCATGTTTTTCTTAAGGTTTCACCAAGAAAAGGAGTGAAAAGATTTGGAAAATTTGGAAAATTAGCTCCAAGGTTTATTGGACCTTTCGAAATATTAGAATGAATTGGAGAAGTGGCTTACAAGTTAGCATTACCACCTCAACTTTCGAATGTACATAACGTGTTTCATGTCTCAATGCTTCGGAAGTATCAGCCAGATCCAACACATGTTCTAAATTAGGGAGAACTCAGCGTCGATGAGAAGTTATCATTCGAAGAGAGACCGATACAGATATTAGACCATAAGGATCAAAGGTTACGTACAAAGACTATTTCGTTAGTCAAAGTTCTCAGGCTATATGGGAATGTAGAGGAAGCTACATGGGAATTAGAAGCTGAAATGAGAGAAAAGTACACAGAATTATTTTTCGTCACCGGTATGTTTTAAATTTCGAGGACGAAATTTATTTAAGGAGGGTAGATTGTGGAGTCCCATAATTTCTGAATTTTAAAAATCTTTTTCCAGTCGTCCTCATTTGATTAAACTTTTAGACTTCTCTTTTTATTTAGTCTTGCTTAAGGGGGAAACATTTTTATTTAGCTTAGGTTAGCTAAGTTTGGGTTGAAAGTATTTGACTACGAATCGTATACAATTTTTATTAACTCATTTGGTTTATGAAAGTGAGGACAAATGGTTTTCTTGGTGTGGCAAAGTTTGCCATGTAGTTCACTCACCAAGCCGACCTAAGGACACTAATCCGATCATTAGCTTGTTTGGTGAAAAGCATGGAGCTTAGGTGTTATCACGTAGGGCTTTTAGAGTGCTTAGTAAGCACTTTAGGGTGATGACTATTGAAGCCTACTTTGATGACTAATCAAACCTATAGCTAACGTGGAATGGTGGATTAGCAATTGAAGTTGGGACCTATAACCAATGAGAGCAACTTTTGCTACCTTATTTATGGTATAAATAGGAGCAATGCTCCATTTGTGTTTTTTTTCCTCATGCAACATGCAATACGTATCCTATGTAGAAAGTGTAAGAGAGTGTTAAAGGAGATAAGCAAAAGAAGTACTCGTGGAGTAAGAAGAGAGGATTCGAGGTAGGGAATTTGGGGAACTAATTGATTGCATTTGTTACTTGTATTACGTGAAAGATTGTCATGTGAACTTGAGATATATCTAACTATTGACTTAGATGTGCTTTATTATGTGGTATATGATATACTGGCAGAATCATTATAATGTGTCAATGAAGTAAATGAGTTACTTATGTTGTGGGAAAATGTGGAAATTAGCTTTTGTGTAGTTGAGTCAGTTCATTGTAAAACCAGTTCTAGGCGAGCCCGATGTGCCCAGTAGAATAGGATATCGACGGGAATTGTCGATGTGGGTGATTTGGGCTGGAGATCAATGAATTAGACAACATGACTAGCAAAAGGGGTTATGGACTTGGGTTCGTTGATGGGGGTTATTCTATATATTAAAGCACTCGGGGCCACGGTGGTAAAATGCATGGTATGAGACATGAAGGTCTGGTTGTTTCAATATATAGATTAACGGGTTAGGTAGAAAAGAAGTATTGTTCTTGCATAGCATTACTCATAAAATAATCACAGCATTGCTAATATTAATCACTTGAGACTTTGGGCCCCTACTGAGCTTTTAGCTCACCCCTTATTAGTTGTGTTACAAGAGATGAGACAGGAATCTAGTGGTTGACTTGGAAGAAAGAGACTGCTTATAAATAGTTTTAAACCTTTTAAGGAGTTGTTGTCGTTTTCTTTGTGTGTAATGACTATGTAAATTATTTTGTTTAATGAAACATTTTAGTTCAGCACAGTCACCTGTTATTACCTTTAAGTTATTTTTTTTTGTTCATGCTCTAAAAAGGAAAAAATTTAGGGCGTGACATACCTCTTTTATGGAGGCCCCTTTGAAGTCGGGAACATCGTATGTCTGGAGAAGTATTTGCACTGCAGGAAAAGTTATAAAAGATGGCAGGTAGGAACTGGACAATCTATTCATATCTGGGAGGACCCTTGGAACCCATCTCATCGGGATTCCGCCCCTACTCTTCCAAACCGGTGGGATGCACGCTGACAATGGTAAATGAATTAATTGATCCGGTTGCAAAGTGTTGGAAGATTGATGTGCTAGAAAGCCTCTTCTCTTCCGAGGAGGTAAGCCTGATCCGGACAATCCCGTTAAGTACACGAAACCCACCAGATTACCTACTATGGCACCATGAGAGACACGGAAGATTTATGGTTCGGTCGGCTTGTCATGTGGCAAGGAATTGGCGTAACCCACGAAAAAAGGGGCATCGTCCTCGACTGGTGATGGAACCAAAGTTTGGGCGAACGTGTGGAATGCATAGGTGCCACCGAAAGTCAAAATCTGCGTATGGAGACTTGCAAATGAATTGGTTCCTACTAGGGCCAATCTGATGGCACGACATATCACCGCGGATGTGGAATGTGTTTTGTGTGGAACCTATGGTGAAACTACTATCCATCTCATGAAAGACTGCCATTATGCGAGATGTGCGTGGATGAGCTCACAGGTTGGTACACTTCTAAGGAATAATCATCCCCCTTCCTTTAAAGTATGGACCAATGAGGCGGCAGATCTTTTACCTAAGACAAGTTTCGATGCGTTTCTGATGGTTTGTTGGGCATTATGGAGGGCACAGAACATGAAACTTTGGGAGGAAAAGCTGGAACCACCTAAGGTATGCACTGATCAAGCCATCCAATGGTGGCTAGAGTTTACTAAGACCACAAACGCAGGCCCGAAGCAGGAGAGCAGGCTCAGAAACACCCCCAGATGGATCGTCCCACCCCAGGGACGACTCAAGATGAATATTGATGGGTCTTGGAATACAGGAAGACTTGTTGCCGGTTTCGGTGCCATTATCTGGGACATTAATGGATGTTTTGTGACTGCTATTACTGGAAGATTTGATGATGTATCCTCCGCATTGATCTCGGAAGCTATGGCAGTAAGGGCAGGTTTACAATAGGCGATTAACAGGGGTTATCATTCCCTTATTATTGAAACTGACTCGCTTCAGATTGTTCAGGCACTGAGAGATCCTAATCTAAATTTGTCTATCATTGGACAAGTTGCAGAGGATTGCAAAGCGCTGCTTAACACAATCACTGAAGCAAATATCACCCACATTCGTCGCAATGCAAATACGGGTGCTCACCGCCTTGCAAAAGTCGGACTATCTCTGATGCAAAGTTGTGAATGGTTTGGTTCTCCGCCTAGTATTTTAACTGATATACTTGTAAAGGACTGTACTTAGCTCTATGCTTAGAGATGGACAAACTCTTGTAATGCAACTTATGATGAAATGAAATCAACTATTGTATCTTTTCAAAAAAACAAAAAAACAAAAAAAAACACTTGTACTCTTTACCAAATATCATTTTATCCTTTACACTCTATTGTGTCGCACTTTGCCTTATGCACTCTTGTTCAGTGTCCCGGTTTACATTAGTCCGTCAATTTCGTCAGCAAAACTGGTAAATTGCTGACATGGTATGGACATTGCGATAAATTTTTAAAAATTAAATACAATGAAAAATAAATGGGAAGATCTACGTGCTTTATAAAGTTATGTGGAGTTCAAGTTGGGGCAGGAAGTGGCCTCGCGCTTGCCAACTTCAATAGTTATTAAATAAATTGACAGAGGTTTGACATTGGAACGAATTCATAAGTTGGATGTGTAACATCGCAATTACATGACTCAAAGTTGAGGTGGTAAAATGAATTGTTATTAACATTCCAAAATCTTATTTGACACTCCAAACTTTCTATAATTAGAAAGAAAAACACACTTGTGAGGGATGTAGAATGTGATTTTGGAGTGCTAATAATAATTCTCAATGGTAAATTGTAACCCTTATATTTAATAGTTAAGTTTGCAAATGTATATTTATTAGGGAA
This sequence comes from Cydonia oblonga, assembly GCA_015708375.1. Lineage (NCBI taxonomy): Eukaryota > Viridiplantae > Streptophyta > Magnoliopsida > Rosales > Rosaceae > Cydonia > Cydonia oblonga. The sequence continues at coordinate 1,601 of JADOBS010300667.1, read as the reverse complement.
CTATTATTTGCACTTCACAAATCTCATTATACACTCCTCATAAGTGTATTTTTCTTTCTAATTATAAAAAATTTAGAATGCAAAATGAGTTTTTTGAAATGTCAATAACAATTCTCATTTATTATATTAACATAAAGAGTGCGATTTGTTGACCCAGAGAGGCAAGAATATCTCAACCATTAGAGAATCATTGCAGCACTACTCTTCTCCACCAAACTCCAGTCCCATGTATCTATCAAAGTCCATCACCACGCGTGCGTGATAATCTTAAGCACCACAAGGCAGCCGGGCAAGAGGACTGGATGTTGTGAATTGCTCATCTGGAACGTTCCAAAGCATCATTGAATTCTTGCGTACAAGACTATTAGTACATACCCCGCATTCTCATTTGCCACACCAAAATGTGGTGATGTAGCGTGACAAAGAAAAGAATAAACGTTAGAAATATTATTTTTTTAGACACTCATTTTTCCTTGTATATCGATATGAAAGCTCTTTCTTTGCTCAAAATAAGGATATGAAGGCTTTCTCTTCAATTTGGCAATTGCGGCAATGGCACAATGGAGATGGCCCGTACCAGCAACAAAGAGCATCCATTCCGTCGAAAAGATTCAACGTGATTGTACGTAATGATTGGAAGACAATGGTAGCATTGTCAAAACGATCAATCTTGTAAAATATGGCATATCCAACTCAGTATCTCATAAGAATATGAACTTAAAAACCAAATAAAAATTGTAAAAACACACACAAAGCTTACTTTTTCATTTTTAGAATCATGGTAGTTGTCGATGTGTTCTTCCATCATGCTTTTTTTTTTTTGAATTTAATATTATTAGGGGAAGGGGAAAGAGTTCGAATCTATTACAATAATTTTGAAAACTAGCAGTTTCGAATCTGGAACACATAAGTAAAACCGAATACCCTATCCACTAAAATATTTGACCACATATCTTCTATCAAGCAATTTGAGTGCTTTGAGTCTAGGGTGCCCAAATCCCGTTCCCCCCCTCCCCGGGAAATTTGGAAAAGTAACCATATTTTAGACCTCATATAGAATTATAGCCACCATTTTAATTTTATGATAATTCTAACCAAAACTTGATGTAAAAGTACTAATATACCCTTAATATTAGAGTTTCTCACAACAAAAACAAAATCTTCATGGCAATCAACCAATAATGAAAAACAGGGAGAGATTTTGACAAAAAAGGGAGAGATTAAAAATTGAAGAAAATCAGGAGAATAGAGGATCTGCAAGTGGGTTTTGGAATCAAGGGGGAGCTTTTGCTTGGCGTGGATTCTTAAGGCTACTTTGATAAAAAATACAAATAAAAAAAATAAAAAATAAAAGTGTAGGAAATGGAGGGGTTCGAGAGTAGGGGTATTGAGTAGTATTGAAGAAGCTAACTTTTTTATGCTTCAAGATCTCAACTAATTATTGTTTTTTTATGGTTAAGAGAAACGAGGAATTTTTTTTGTCATTAAGGGTATATTAGTACTTTTACATCAAGTTTTGGTTAGAATTATTATAAAATTAAAATGATGGCTACAATTCTATATGGGATTTGAAATATGATTAATTTTCCAAATTCCCCTTC
>JADOBS010300666.1:0-11003 GCA_015708375.1 Cydonia oblonga | reverse complement strand
CTACAAACAAGAGATTTTATCCTCCAAATGGTTTTGACTTTAATTAATTAATTCCACGTTGATTATCCTTATAATACTTGGTGACAATTGACATGAAGTCCTAACAATGGAAATATAGCAAGAAGAAGAGAAGACTAGGACATCTGTGAACAAAGCCGTTCTGTTGATCATTGCAAGTTGTGCAATAAAATGTTCGAGTGAACTTCCAAATTGGGGGTAATTACATCAAATAATCTTGTTTAATGACTGAAGTTTCTTTCACTGTCCAAGCTAAAACTATGCTAGCTTTTTGCCCTTTTTTCGAACCAAAATGTCTTACATTAGTTTACCAAAAAAAAAAATGTCTTACATTCGACCCTTTATTCGAAGCCCATCAGCAGCTATGCCACCATATAAACACTCATGAACTTTCAAGTCATTCTGCTCCGAGCCTTTTAATTATTATTATTTTTTATATACAACAATATTCTAATTTTAAGGAGGGAATAATTTGCTCTAAGGAAAAGACAGGTTACTTTAAGTCACACAAATTAGGTATCGAACTCAATATAAGTGTATTATATTTTCGTTATTCATGTGACGAGTGAAACCTAAAACTTTTTATTTACTAGTAAAGTTGAGTAACACTAGATCGTAATAATAATTGGCCATTCTGATTAGCCTTTTGCACAGAAAAAAAGGGAGATAATCTCACGTAATCAAGATGCTATATGACAATATCTGTTAAATGGTTGGTACACTTTTTAAACATATGACAATCGTTTATTGGACTGTAAACGCCGCTAAAATCATATCTTTGTTGCAATAGAAAATCTTTCCTATAAAAGATTCTCAAACTGAATTAGTAATTTAATCATATTGCCCCAACTTGACAACAAAAGGGGACAACGAATCCTAAATCAGACGGGAGCATTTTTGCTCACCACCATTTAGTACTGGTTTGGTACTGAGGTAATTTTATAAAAAGTTGGTGTAAAAAAAAGCTGAACTCAAAATGGTGCTTGGTAAATACTTAAAAATAGCTTATTTTCATAGTTTTAGGTGAAAAACTAAAAACATGAAGCAGCAAAAATGAGCTTATTCTCACAGCACAGCAGAAACAATTTTTTTTCAAAGCACAACAATGCCAAACCAACCCTTAGGCCTGGTTTGGTACTGAGGTAATTCTGAAAAAAGATGGGAGCTTTTTGTGTTTGGTAAACATTCAGCTTCAGTTTTTTTTCACAGTTTTGGGTAAAAAAAAAGCAAAAAACAAGAAGTTGCAAAACCCAGTTTTGAAAAACTGGTTTTTTTGTCACATCTGTTTTACATAAAAGTTTACCAAACACTATAATAATGTTTTTTTTTCAAAAGCACTTTTACCAAAAAAGTTTACCAAACACTCTGCTGCTTTATTTCACAGCCGCTTATTCTCACAGCACAGCAGAATCAGCTTTTTTTCAAAGCACAGTAATACCAAACCAGCCCTTAGTGTGGTGTATGCTCACCACCCTATTTATCACTGTTAGACGAGTTTGAATTTCGAGATTCGTGTAGTAGATAGGCACAAATCTCAAAATTCAAACTCATCTAATGATGATAAATAAGGTGGTGAATATACACCACACTAAATGGTGGTGAGCATACACCATACTAAATAGTGGTGAGTAAAAATGCACTCAAATCAAAAGACCTGCAATTTCTATGGCCACTAAAATCCCATAAATTCAAGTGTATATTCCCCATCTGTCCAAATCTTATATTAATTGGAGTATGATTCTCTCCCTTCTTAATCTCTCTCCCCTTTCATCCCCTCCTATTTAAACGGTTGCGATTACGTCACATCTACATCTTGTTTCGAATTTTTTATATAGAGAATAAGACAAAACTAAGAGTGTGAGAAAAGGGGATTGAAGGGGATGGTAACAGGAGGGGAGAGAATCCTACTTTATATTAATTCCTCTTTGTTTTATAGGGATTGTCTAGTCTCTTGTGGTTTCACTTCAACCGCTAAGTTTGAAATCCAGTTAAGTTAAATATCTAACTACTAAAAATTCTGAAATATAATGTACCACGTAACATCATACTAGAAGCTCTCAAAATTAAATATATTTTTTTTTTGCAACAGCCGGCACACCCATTACAAAATCTATGCCACTACAATGAAACTAGCCACAAATGCACCGAACCCATCAGAAATATATGTTGTTACCAAGTTCGCGTCCGTATTAGCCGAACATGAGCTTTTCTCCGACCAAAGTAAAAACAACCATCATAGTTTTTAGCATTTGATTGTGTGAACTAATGTCTTATAGTTACTTTTCCTTCCAAGTTAGCAAACTCAATGAGACCGTAGGTGTAAAACATGCAAAACTCAAACCTCACTGGGTAAAATGCTGCATCATGTTATGAACTCAAATATTAAAGCATGCATGTCATTCTGAAGTTAAATATTATGCACTTATTTTGTGTGTGAGCCTTTTTGTGGCTTTTGTCATTAATTTACACGTATTAAGTTTACGATAACATAGTTAAAGAAGGTTAAATTTAAAGAAACCACACACAAAAGTGGTGCAGAATATTCAAACAACTGTATTCCATATTCTAGATCACAAGGAGTTCTCCGCAAGGAATGTCAACCAGAAAACGATGGGAATTGCAATTTGGATGCATACTTGTACAAAATACAAAAATTAAACATAGGCTAATTAGAGTGCCCAATGACTTAAAATGGTTTAAACAATATTATTTCTTATTGGCAGTAAAATGTGACAAAGAGGCTGGACCACTAAATTTAAACATTTTTTGTTTGACTAAAATAGGTTAATTCGGTTTGGGTGGTAAGGTCAAACATTTGACTTTTGAGAAAAACTTTCATTTCAAACCCCCAACGCAATGAGAGACCATGCAAACCACATGACAGTAGTTTACATGTAACATGCAAAGCTTTTTTGTGGTATGGTTTTAGGTTATGTTCTTTGGCATACGTAAGTTTAGTTAAGTTGGTTACATCAACGTACTTTTTTATCTGCATTCAAGTTTGATTTTTTTATGTGATGGATTTTGCATTGGTAACGTCAATATTTGTACCGAAACCAAGCCAAATCAAATTTTATTAGTAAAAAACTTGACAGAGTATGAGTTCACCACTGCTTTAACAACTTACATATGTGACATGCAAAGCTTTTTGTAGTATGATTTTAGGTTAAATGCTCTGTACTGTAGATGTAAGTTTAGTCAAGTTGGCTACAATAACTTATTTCTTTATTTATATTTAAGTATGATTTTTTTAGTGCGTACGATTTAGGATGGATTTTATATTCATGATGTCAATGTTTGTAAGGAAACCAAGCCAAATCAAATTCTGTTGGTTAAAAACTTGACACAGTCTGAGTTCGCCACTGCTTAATCAAAAAGAAACGAAGCAAACTACTGTCCCAATTGTGTACTAAAGATGATTTGCTTAGCCCATGCGTTACACAGTTTGAACTAGAAAGTGATGGACCTTCTTATCTGCCCCGCGAACATGCTACGCTGCAGAATATCTAGTGTTTATAAAGTTAATCTTTGTTTTGTTATGTAATTAATAACGTAGATGAAATATGTGACAATAAAATATATTGAATATAGCAAAATTTTACATCAGAGATATAACAAAATAACATACAATTTATATATGAAAGGTTCACCATTAATATCACCGATGTATTTTTTGATAAAACCTCCAACTTAGTAATATGTATTTAAGTTAAAAACAACATCCGTAACCAAAGTCCCGGGCCATACTGGGACTTGAAATGTTTATCAAAATGTACCAAAAATGATAACAATATTATGTGACACAAAATTTAAAAGAGAGAAAGACAAAGGCAAACTTTCTTCCTTCATCTTTTACAAGAATAACTTTTTGCCATAGTTCACTGGCTTTGGAGTCCTCAAGCTCTCCCTCTCCCTCTGATATTCCAATGCAGAGAAAGGAGGGCTACCATCGATACTTGCCATGGTCTCCCAAAGAATGCTCCCAATTTAGATGTTCTCATTTAGATGTGACTCTTTTATTTACATTTTTCAACTCCTATATGTCATGCTAGATTGTCACTCTCATTTTGCAGGTACAACTAATTTATCTTGACTTCTTATTTTTGACATTGGGGAAAAGAAAAAAATTTCGGAAATATGAGCAAAAATATAGAAATTTTCGAGGCGAACAGAAAAAAAAATGTTGTAACTCAAGAAAGTGATTATCTAAACAGTGAAATACGATCACGTTGTATAGACATACGAACATGTTAATATTTTACATTTTAAAATATCATGTGATTGTAGTACTTCAGAACGCTACATAATAATTACTCGTGACGGGCATTAGGTATGCTATAGTCAACTGTGTAGTTTGTGCTTTATACTTTGTTATTATACGAGGTATTTTTATACAAACATTGTGAGATGCTACACTTTCCGACAGATTTCGCTGAATTGACAACTTGATTAACACATGTGAACATACTGCCGCAGAAGAGAATCTATTTTTGGACAGCCGGAGCCATAGTTTAAAAACACAGTATCTAAACATCAACATAGTACATGAAGAGTTGAGAAAGTACAACACCGACAAACGGCTGATGACATAAACATATATTCTTGAACGCTCATTTATATTTGGTTTCCTTCACCTCGGTGGAATGAAATTCGTCTCATATGAATAGTAAAACATATCGTAATTGTGTTGAATTCGATACCTAATTAATAAATGATTTATTAGTTGATTTAGTCCAATATTGCATTTCATAGAATAAAAATAAAACGGGTTTCAAACTTAATCTTAAAATACATTATTCCTATATATAGAAGCTTATCTTATCTTAATTGTGTGGAAGAACTTGTGTATGTAAAAATCGAACTTAAGACTTCCATCACAATTAAGTATTCAACAATTTAAAGGAGAATAATTACTTGTTAAGTGAGATAATCAATAACATTATCTACTTCATAAAAATTTAGAAATCGGCGACCTTTAGCTGAAGATCAAAAAATCAAAATAAAGTCACCAGGACCCTTTTTTCTCGACACGTTGTAAGTTGTAACTTGTACACGTAGCCATTCGTCCACGAAAAGCTCAAGTCTTTATAAACCTGCCTTTCGCCTACCTCTTCTTGTTTCGGTTTATTCCCTTTTGCCATAACTGGCTTCTTCCTTTCACCAAAAATTTCACTTCAAAAGTCTGAACCTTTAACTTCTGCCCTTTACCATTCACTGTCTCCGTTTTGGGTCCTCTTCTTTTTCACTATTCAGAAAACCCACGTCAGTATAAATAGCTTTAGTGGTGGAATACTAGTCTGTTGAACTTCACATTGATTCAGAGCATTTGGGGTCCGACTGGAAAGGAAAATGGACCCGGAATCGGCTTCCCTTTCCGGGGGCTTGCGCCCAGTGAGTGTTTCGTTACGTTCTTATGTGTGTTCAATCTTTTGCTTTCTTTCTTTTGTGTGTTTGTTTCCAGGGAAGTTAAGCAATAGAGAGTGAAATTTTGAGATTTTTTTTTAATTTTTAATTTTTACTATTTTTGGTTTTTGGAAAATGGGGTTTTGTTGTTTTTGATTCCCAATGAATGCCATGAATGTTCGTTCAGTCTTTACAATGTGTTTGACTGTTTTCTTCCGGATTTTCTTAGCAATGCATTTTTGTTTTGTGAGAAGTTGGTATGGCCTATGGACACTGTTCTAAAAATTTCCATGTAGCGCCGTCTAGTCCTTGCCTAGGCATCTTGACCTGTAGAGGCACCCGTCTAGCCCGTTCAGACCAGTCTAGGCACCCCGCCTAGGTTGCGACTCATTTAAACAGAAAATAGATAACTTTTATTTTGCATCTTTTTATTCAATAAATTGTAAGAAACTTATTGAATACTTAAATATGCACACATTATGTGTGTGCTCCCTATGTTTTCATTATGTTCTAATACTTCATAATATATAAGTCACTCTTTCGTAATTTATGATGAAATTATATATATTTTAAGTATAAATATACACTTAATTACACAAAATATAATAAATTTACTTTAATCCTCCTAGACCCCGCTTAGCCACCTAGGCACTAGGCCCCAGCCCGCCGTTCGACTAGTGCCTGACATCTTTTAGAATCTTGCCTATGGAATCTCTTTATTTATTTATTTTTCTGTTTATGGCTCTTTGGACTCCGATTCTGGTTGTACTATAGATTTTCTACTATTCCATTTGTTTGGGCAATTTAGTCGATTCAGGATTAACTTATATAATTTTGATCCTGATTATATCTCTATTGTATCAACAAAGTTAAGTTTGAGTTATTTCATGGTAATTTTCTTCATGGCTTCTTAATTCACTTCCATTGCTGCTTTATAAACCAGAATTATCGGTTCTTTCAAGATTAAGTTCACGGATTCAATCTGCCTTATTTATCATGTTAGTTTACTACTGCTTCACTTTTAAGTGATCCTTTTGAATGAGCACCACCAAACATTAGTTGCATTGGAGACAGAGCATGTTAGAAGAATAGTATCCAAACTCCAAACTAGTCTGGGCTGATTTTAACATCGACAATTGTAGGTCTAGTAATTTTAACTTTAATCATGGTCCCGGACTGGTTTAACTCATTACAGCGGGGAAGTTTGTCCTAGTTATGCTGTCCATCTTTTTTCTTTCCACTGTTCCTGCTTGGTTATATTTGCAGCGGAATTCAGTTTACGTTATAATATTGTAAGCATAATAACACTTGTCTTGTTTATGAGCAGAATTTTTACACGACCACTCTATGCCTTGCTTATCAGAGCCTTGGTATTGTTTATGGGGATCTTAGCATATCCCCCATTTACGTATACAAAAGTACATTCTCACATGGTTTGAGTCTTTATGCGGAGGATCACGAGATTCTTGGCGTGCTTTCAATGGTTTTCTGGACTTTGACTATTATCCCTCTTTGCAAGTACATTATATTTGTGTTAGGAGCAGATGACAATGGTGAAGGTGCTTACAGTAACCTCAGTTATCTTATAGCAGCTTGTGAGAATATATATTGGTTGATAGTTGTCGGACATTAGAGATTCACTTTTAGTTTTACAGGTGGAACTTTTGCTTTGTACTCATTGCTATGCCGACACTCAAGGATGGGCCTTTGGAACACAGTTCATCCTGAATATGAAAGCATACCATCTGACTATTCTGGTTTATCTACCAAGGATACAAGAATGAACTCACTCATAAAAAAATTCTTTGAGAAGCATAAGAGTTCTAAAATAGTATTGCTGCTTGTAGTTTTTATAGGGGTTGGCATGATAATTGGTGATGGTATCCTCACGCCAACAATGTCCGGTATGATATTCTAAAATGCTCTCTCTGGCCCTACCGATTGACCCTTTCTTCAGTTATTGATGTTGACCTAATGAGGTTTTGTTGTTTATGTTGGCAGTTCTTTCTGCAGTTTCTGGAATTAGAATCATGGCTCCAGATTTGCATGAGAGTAAGTCAATCATAAATGCGTGTATATATAAAATATATTATTTCTGCAATATGTTCTTGCATAAAGATTTTCGCATTGGCAATACCTGGAGTTGAGAATAATGGATATAGTGCAGCATTATTTGTTGTCTGATATCATGCAATACACATTTTTTCTATTCGATTTCCATTGAAAACTACCTTTTCTAATTACCTTTACATCTGTACATGGCAGATTATACTGTGCTGATAGCGTGCATCATCTTGGTCGGACTTTTTGCTCTTCAGCATTTCGGGACACACAAAGTTGGATTTCTTTTTTCTCCAATCATATTAACATGGTTACTATGCATTTGTGGGGTAGGCATTTACAATATATTCCGTTGGAACCCTGGTGTTATATGTGCTCTGTCGCCCTACTATATTTATAACTTCTTCAAAATAACTGGAAGAGTTGGGTGGAGTTCCCTTGGAGGCGTTGTTCTTTGTGTTACAGGTTGGTTCATAGAAAAAAGTTCCACATCTTCTGCAGTCGCCTAGAAAACTTCATATTTTCTGAGGCTAAAACATTATTTGGCTATGGTAGGTACAGAAGCAATGTTTGCCGATCTTGGGCACTTTTCCAAACTGTCTATCAGGGTAAGCTCATTCTGATCCTTTAATTTAACTCTTTGAAGCAGAAAACTGCTCAGTACTTTTATTGTTGTGTTTTCGGCTGTTCAAAATTTTTCTCTTGCATCCTAATTCTTTGTCGTTTTACAGTTTTGAGAGAACACAATTTATCATGCTTGTTTCTAATAGTGTCACACGTTGCTAACTATATAGCTTTGTTTACTCTTTGGGCCTCATATGCAAGTTAATTATTTATTCTTTATGTATTTATTTACTAGTAGTTCTTTCGTCTTGCAGATTGCATTTAGTGTGCTCGTTTACCCTTGCTTAGTTCTTGCATACATGGGAGAAGCTGCTTATCTCTCCAAGCACAAAAAGGATCTGCGTCGCAGTTTTTACATGGCCATTCCTGGTAAATCTATATTCTTTCTGATGCAATGGTACATCAACTAGTTGTTTCCTGTAACGTCTTTCTTCTTATTAGGAATTCAAATGATTTAGAGAAAGTTTTATTTGCACTTAAGGCGTACCATTATTCTTCATTATCACAGTTTTCGAAGTATACGGCCGTTATTTTTAGTGTTCATTATATTATTAGCTTTTATCTGCTACACGTTTGTCTGCGTTTTTTTTTTTTTTTAAACAAAATGCACAAGAAAGACATCTATTTAACCTGCAAACCTTCTGGTGTAGCTTCTGCATCTTTAGAAGCTTCAATCTGTGTGAATGCCTTTACCAGTTTTGGACTTTATATTTAATCTTATTTAATCAGAAGCTGCCGGTGTTGAATTTGAACTGATATTTTTTTTGTAAAATATTTTCTTTCCTTTCAGAGGTTATGTTTTGGCCAGTCTTTATTATTGCAACTCTTGCTTCTGCGGTGGGAAGTCAAGCAATAATTTCAGCTACCTTCTCAATAGTCAGTCAGTGCAGGGCCCTTCGGTGCTTCCCGCGTGTGAAGATCAAACATACATCAAATCAGATACATGGGCGGATATACATACCTGAGGTGAACTGGATGTTGATGGTATTATGTCTTGCGGTTGTTATAGGTTTCAGAGACACTCATATGATAGGCGATGCATATGGTTTGTGCTCTCTCTCTCTCTTTCTCTCTCTCTCTCTGCATTTGTGCGATTTTGAAATAAGTGCTTTTACACCATGTTGCATTTACAGGGCTTGCTGGAGTGACAGTGATGTTCATCACGACCTGCTTGATGTTTCTAATTGTTAGTACGGTTTGGAAGCAGAAGGTTATAGTGGCATTCTTGTTTGTTGTATTCTTTGGATCCCTTGAACTACTCTATATTTCTGCCTGCCTTGGAAAAGTACATCACGGAGGCTGGCTTCCCCTTCTATTCGCTCTTGTAATCGTGTCCTTGATGTCTATCTGGAATTACGGGACTGTAAAGAAGGATGCATTTGAGCTAGATAACAAGGTATCGTTGGATAGACTTCTAAGCGTTGGGCCAAGCCTAGGTATTACAAGGGTCCCTGGAATCTGCCTAGTTTACTCTAAAGTTGCGTTTGGTCTCCCTCCAATGTTTGCACATTTTGTCACGAACTTCCCTACATTTCATCATACTCTCATCTTTGTGACCCTTAAATATCTGATGATTCCAAAAGTTCCACTTGGTGAGCGTTTTCTTGTTAACCGGATTGGCCCACCAGAGTTGTCTATTTTCCGGTGTATTGTAAGGTACTTTCCACAAAGTTTATCTAGTTTGAAGCCAAACCTCATTGAATTTTTGCATGAATAGCTCTCGGAACTTCTCTAATACTATTATTGGTCAGGTATGGATACAAGGATGTGAAAGATTGCTACAACTTTGAAACCCAACTGATTGAAAAAGTGGCGGAGTTCTTGAAACAGGAGAGGAGTAGTGAAGAATTGGCAGTTAGAGGGCAGTCACCGAACCAAATATCTGCAGCAACGCGAAATGAGGTTTACGGCGGCAGAGCTGTGCATTGGAGTGATGATGTTAGTGGCGGCAGTAGTGAGCAGTGGAGAGATGGAGTTGGCAGTGCTAAGCAGTGGATGAAAAAACTCATGGAGGCACGGGAAGCTGGTGGCGTGGCCTACATGATGGGCAATCCTTACGTTGAGGCAAGTGAGGTATCACCGTTCCTGAAGAAGTTCGCTATTGACATTGTCTATAATTTTCTGAGGCGGAATTGCAGGCGCCCAGCAGTCACACTTGGAATTCCGCATACCTCGCTGATCGAAGTGGGAATGCTTTATCAGGTGTAGATATAGCGTGGACGGAGTAAATAAACTCAAAGGTAAGACAGGATGCTTATGGATGCCAATTACATGAAAAATGCTTAGATGTGTATATGGTGAAGGTTGTAATATGATCATAAATAAGCAAGAAAGTTTTGGCGAAGAACTCACGTACGTTCAAAGTATGTTACTTTTGTGAAGCGTGTTTACTCTAATCTTCTCCCACGTTAGAAGAAATTCTAAACTAGCTTACTAGAGAGGAGTGCATCATGATTTTTTTTAACATCAAATTCATTAGCAACTCCCTAAACCCTTCATGCAAAAAAGATTGGAAACACAGTAATTTTGTCATTTCTTTATTTGTTTTCCGAATTTTAATTTGTATGAAAGTAACTGTACGATCAGTTACTTTCACAAAAATTGACAAGCAACCAAATGAACAAACAACCAAATGAAGGCCATGAATTAATGAGTGGCCTCAGAGCTGCGACATAGACATTATAAACTTAAATTTGATAGCTCAAGCCAGCTTCCCGGTGATCAATTAATTGCGTGACCGCAAATCACTCCCTTAAATCAATGCCTAACACTAACTAACCCTCCAACGTCACACTTTTGTTGCCTTCAAAGTTTTTGGGGTTGCTTTTCCATTATATAGCTTCTCTCATTCATCTCTCTCTCTCTCTCTCTCTCTCTCTCTCTCTCTCTCTCTCTAA
>JADOBS010300665.1:0-11003 GCA_015708375.1 Cydonia oblonga | reverse complement strand
GGATAGGATCCTTTTCCATGTTTATATGTGTGTTATTGTACAGATTCAAGAGAATCTTAGGTTTTGTGATTTTTTAGCTTATTGTATTTTAATATTTTGTTGCAAAGGTTTGTGTTTGAAAATTAACTTAATATGTAAAAGTAGGTTGTGGTGTAATGGGTGTGGGTTTATTGATTGTGGATTTTTGTTTGGGCACATAGCTTATGTAGTTGAAGTTATTTCTAGGACACCATAAATTGATTTTGCTTTATACTATCTTGATCAAGAGTGTGTAAAGCCTTTACATGTTTTAGTGTTGAAGCTTTTTTGTTAAAGCTTTATAATTGAAACTTTGTGGGTGAAGACTTTAGGTTGAAGCTTTGTAGGTGAAATTTTTAGGTTAAAGCTTTGTAGGAGAAGCTTTTTGGTTGAAGCTTTGTGGGTGAAGCTTTTAGGTTGAAGCTTTGTGGGTGAAGCTTTTAGGTTGAAGCTTTGTAGGTGAAGCTTTTTTATTGAAGCTTTATAGGTAAGGGTGGGCAAACGGGTATGGAAACCGTGAGTCGAGGCAGGTGATCAAGGTTCGGGGTGGGTACCCTAGTCCAATTTTTTAATAAGAGAAACAGGGCAAGGCGGTCGATGAAATTTTAGGGGCGGGCCGGTTCCAGATGTATAGAAAAATGGGGCCCCAGACCAGCCCGTTTGGAATTGCAATGGACAGACGAGATTGAATAGACCAGCTCTTCATCAAATCTTAACCATTAGTTTTACCCTAGGTCTCTTCATCCTCGACCTCGACTCTCTCACTCGAGTCCTCGAACTTGTTTCTCTCTAGTCGTCTTGCGTGCGTCGTCCCCTCCTCTCCACGGTTCAACCCACACTTCGTCACTCTCATTCAGTCATCTCCTTCACCACCCTAACATCACCACAGTCGAGAGTCTGGGCCCTAGCTACCACCACGATGGCCTAGAACCTCGAGTCCTCGACGACATCACAAAACCTAGGCACATGCACCACCCATCTTCTCGATTTTGCGATTTTGATTTCGTTGAATCTACCATGTCTCTCTTACCTCATGTCGGATCCCAGATACATGTTATACCATTCTCCCTCACCTCATGTCTCTCTATCTCAAAGTTTTTCTCACTCAGATCCCAATAGACCCTATCCTTTTCTGCAACAAGATCATCTATTTAACTCTTCATATAATTCCACATCTACCCTTTGAGAGAATTAAGAGATCCTTCCATTTGTTTTTTTACAGCAAAAAACCAATAACACAAGGAGCATGAATGAGAGAGAGGGAGACCCAGAAATCCCAATTGCCATGAATAACTTCGAGAGTCTCCTGGCCTTTAATTTCGGCTTCAAGCCCTCTGGCAAATCGGCCCTAATGTTTGCTTCTTCTGCTAATTCTTCGTCAAAGCCCTCAAATTTTGATCTCGGATTTGCTTCTACCTGTAAACCCACCCTGAACCAACCCGTTTAAAATAGGTCCAGTTAGGTCCGATTCTCAAACTCAAAATCACTCTACCCAACCCGGCCCACCCCATTACATTTTAAAACAGGTAGGGTCTAGTTCCTTCAAATTTGTGTCCATGCCCATCCCTATTTGTAGGTGAAGCTTGTATGTTGAAGCTTTTAGTTTTAAGCTTTGTAGGTGAACCTTTTTGGTTGTCGCTTTGTAGCTGAAACTTTTTGGTTGAAGCTTTGTAGGTGAAGCTTTTCGGTTGAAACTTTGTAGGTGAAGCTTTTTTGTTGAAGTTTTGTAGGTGAAGCTTTTAGGTTGAAGTTTTGAAGGTGAAGCTTTTTAGTTGAAACTAATCATTGGGCACCATAAATTGATTCTGCTTCACACTATCTTCATCAAGAGTGTGTGAAGCTTTTACATGTTGTTGTTGCATTTTATTTGTTGAAGCTTTTGTTAGGCATCATAAATTGGTTTTACTTTACACTATCTTGATCAAGAGTGTGTGAAGCTTTTACATGTTATAGTGCTTTTACATGTTTTAGTGTTGAAGCTTTTTTGTTAAAGCTTTATAGGTGAAGCTTTGTGGGTAAAGCTTTTAGGTTGAAGCTTTGTGAGTAAAGCTTTTAGGTTGAAGCTTTGAAGGTGAAACTTTTAGGTTGAAGCTTTGTAGGTGAAGTTTTTTGGTTGAAGCTTCGTAAGTGAAACTTGTATGTTGAAGCTTTGTAGGTGAAGCTTTTATGTTGAAGCTTTGTAGGTGAAGCTTTTAGTTTTAAGTTTTGTAGGTGAAGCTTTTATGTTGAAGCTTTGTAGGTGAAGCTTTTAGTTTTAAGTTTTGTAGGTGAAGCTTTTTGGTTAACGCTTTGTAGGTGATGCTTTTAGGTTAGCTAATCGTTGGGTACCATAAATTGATTTTGCTTCACACTACCTTGATCAAGAGTGTGTGAAGCTTTTACATGTTGTAGTTGCATTTTATGTGTTGAAGCTTTTGTTAGGCACCATAAATTGATTTTGCTTTACACAATCTTGATCAAGAGTGTGTGAAGATTTTGACATTTGTAGTTGCCTTCTATGTGTTGAAACTTATGTTAGGCACCATAAAATGATTTTGCTTCACACAATCTTGATCAAGAGTGTGTGAAGCTTTTTACATTTGTAGTTGCCTCCTATGTGTTGAAGCTTTTGTTGGGCACTATAAATTGATTTTGCTCCACACTATCTTGATCAAACACGTGTGAAGCTTTTACATGTGTAGTTGCCTCATATGTGTTGAAGCTTTGTTGGCCTTCTCCAAATGTCATAATTAATAATTAATTAATTAAATACTTAATAATTATAAAAAATAATTCTTATTTAATTAATTTCGGATTTTTTTTGGCGGATGTTTTTTTTTTGCCTCCTTTTTTTTTAACTAGGGACAAGAAAATGTGGGAAAGACAACATATATAGATTTTGCTTCCAGACTCTTGAGTAAGAGTGTGCGAGGCAAGCCATTGCAGGTTCGGAGGAACCATATAAATTGATTTTGCTTCGCACAGTCTTGATCAAGAGTGTGCGAAACTTTCTACAAGTTATAGTGTTTGCATTGTTATAGAGGGGAAATGTCTTGAGCAGATACAAGAGGGCTGAAGAGCTTGATCTTTGTATACCATGCACTGAAGCCTTTGTTGGCATGTAATAAGACTTTGGTAGTGACTATAACCCTTGTTGGGAAAAAGTGCTCCCCCAGTTGGGTTGAGTTAAGCTTGCGTATCCCCTTTTTGAGCTATGGCTAGAGCACGACTGCACATGCAGGAGCTGTGACCTACCCTTAGGCTTTTCGATGTTCTGAATCATGTAGACCCTATGTTTGTGCAAATTTATTACCTAAATGATAGTTTTGGATGATTTCCCATAGATTGTTGATTTAAGCTTAACTTAGCTTATTCTAATTATCACAGGTTTATTAGAGTATCGAAAGGATTTAGGCAATGAGCCTATTGACAAGAGACACTCTGCTTACCTGTGAGTGGACCCCTTTGAAAAACTAAATGTTTTACAATTTTATATATATATGCTTTTATATGCGGGTGCATATTACTTATGTTAGTCTTTGATAAGAATTATGCTTGAAATTGCAGGTACCTTCTTTCCTAGTAGAGGCTAAAATATGCTTGTAAATGCTTGATATCGATCAGGTAGACGCCACTTCACCTCCTTGTTATACATTGCTTTTATTTGTGATTGATTAGTTTCTTTGATATGACAAGCAAGATTGAGTTGATATTGACTAATATTATTGTAGTGATACTATGTATGTAGTTTTCACTATATATGTTTTCAAAATAGGGGTTATTATGTTGAATGGTTTTAAATGTGATAAAACTGGTCCATTCATGTTTTCTTTTGTCCACCCCTTCAAGATGTAAAGATAATAAGGAGAACATCGGTGGTGACGAGTGGGCTTGGCAGTGAGGCTTTCATCCTGTTGATTTAGGGTGATGGTTCATTTATTGTAGTTTTATCTATTTTGTAATAATTGCATGATCGTACTTTTGATTATGCATTTGATTATGCATAGCACTGCACTTTTATATGTTTAATGTTGTGTGAAACTTCTAACTGCTCTGATGTGACGTGAAATAATGGGATTTAATCCCAAGATAATTTGTGTCCCCAAGTGGGGAGGTTGATAAGTGAACTTTGTAGCAACTTTGGATTTATTATAGAACGTTTTTGTTCAAATTCTTGCATATCATAAATATCTTACTATGGCTTTGTCATTATGTTGGCTTGTGGCGTCATCCTTCAATGGGGTCATACGGTCAATTTAGTGTCAGCCAGCACATCGTGGCCTCGTAATTTGTGTTATTGGGGTCAAGGTGTGTCAATTTGGTATAAAAGCATAGTTAGGGGAAACATACATTTGCACCATATGATACCAATAACTGTGCTAATTATTTATTATCTACTTGACAAAATTATGCCCCTAGGCGTGAACGTACTCTTGTTCAGGGATTACAATAGTTAACCGAGGCATTAGCCCAACTGATCCCTAATGCAAATTGTGGTCGTACTCAGGCAAAAATTGTCGTGAGTCATAGTGCCTACTCTCTCAACGGTTGTGGAGCTGGGGAAGAAGCTGAATCTTGATTGAAGTATATGGATAATGTCCTTGAGGTTTCGAGATGTTTGGTGGACCAGAGAGTGAGCATAACGACTTTCTTCATGGTCGACAGTGCTAAGAATTGGTAGAAGACGGAGCGTAACAACATTCAGGCTGATGAGGTTTGGACTTGGGATCTTTTCAAGAAGCGGTTCAAGAGTAATTTTCTGAGTCCTGAGTTTCAAGCTATCAAGAAGTGGGAGTTCTTAGCCCTCGAGCAATGAGATATGTCTGTTGTCGACTATGAGCGAGAATGTCGGCGCTTGATTGAGTATTACCCGAGTATTCGAGATAATGCTGATGAGAAGAGGAAGCAGTTTATTTTTAGCCTTAATATGAAGTTGTGCACTTTTGTCGTTAATCAATGGTGTCACTTATGAGACAACCTTCCTCACAGCTCAGCGTGCTGAACAAGCGATTAAAAATAAGGAAAAGTAAACAGCAAAGGGTAAGCAAGCGAGCATTAATGGTGGTGGAGGATAGTTTGGTGGATCTATAAGTAAGTTCAAGGCCAAGAATATCAAGGAAGCTTTATCTATGGGTAGAATGAAGAGTAAGGCATCTTTTACTAATAGTGGATCTAACAATACTATACCTCGTGCCAGCAATGGTTCTACCGGCAATGGCCGATTATTTAGCAACGGATCTCGGACTGGCTATTTTTGTAAAGACCTTATACCTCTCTACACTACTTGTTTCGCATACCATGATGGTGACTGTAGATTGGCTAGCTTGCTAGCAGCACTTTGACTTTGACAAAAATTAGTAAGACTTCGCTTCAATTATGGTCAACCAGGACGTTTTCAGAGGAATTGCCCTAATCTGAGGCAACATTCGGGGGTATCTTACTGAATGACTCAGCAGCTTGAGCTTGAAGTTTCGGATAATTCATATCAGCAGTTTGCACCTTATCCCGCATATGGGCAGTAGTTCTTTCAGCCTAGTTTGTATGGCTATCCTCATATTTGCCAGTTTCCTTAACTTGTTATGCCTTAAGTTCCACAATATACTATGCAGTTTGTTCAACAGAATACTTCTCAAGGACAGTCCAGCAGTGGAGCTTCTAGTAGTCGGAGTCAGAATAACTAACAAGGTCGTGGGGTTCCAACTTAGAGATCTTGTGGAGGACGTATTTCTGGTGATTTGGGTGGCGCAGCGCAGAATTAGATGTTTGCAATGAATCGTCAGCAAGTCGACGATATCTTGGTATATTCCAAGAGTGAACAAGAGCATGTCCAGCATCTAAGGTTGGTGTTGGAAAGATTGCGAAAAAGGAAGTTGTATGCGAAGTTCAACAAGTGTCAATTCTGGTTAGATAACACTCGGCCAAGGGAATCTTTGAAGTTTCTTAGGTTTGGTTGGGTACTACCAAAGATTAATGAAGGATTTCTTGTTAATTGCTCCTCACGGTGTGACTTTTAAGTGTAACGAAGACTTTGAGCGTAGTTTTCAAGAACTTAAATATCGCCTCACTCATGCTCCAGCACTTGTACTTTTGAGTGAAGGTGATGAATATGAAGTCTACACCAATGCATCACACCAAGGCTTGGATTATGTTTTAACGCAGCATGGAAAACTGATAACTTATGCTTATCGACAACTTAAACGTCATGAGTAGAACTATCTTACCTATAATTTGAAATTGGCAGCTGTGGTGTTTACGTTGAAGTTGTGGCGACACTATCATTATGGTGAAACTTCTTGTATATTCTCAAACCATAAGAGTTTGAAGTATCTCTTTGACTAGAAGAAATTGAATCTTGGGCAACGAAGGTGGATGGAGCTTATTAGCGATTACAATTGTATGATCGATTACCATCTTGGCCGTCCAAATGTAGTTGTTGATGCGCTCAGTCGGAAGTCCTGTGGTAAAATATCTTCTCTTGCGAAAACTTCTACTTCTAATTTCTTGGAACTAAGGAAGATCGGCGTTCAGTTGGAATTGGGCATTGATGGAACATTGGTGGCTCATTTCCACGTTCGACTGATACTTGTTGATCGAGTTCGCTCGGCTCAGCAAAGTGACCCGTTGTGCCAAAAGTTGATAGAATAAGTGGTGAACGACACACGATAAGAAATTAAAGTTTGAAGAGATGGTATGCTTGTTTTCGGAAACCGAATTTTCGTTCCTCGAAATGAAGAGCTGATGAAGGAAATTCTAGATGAAGCACATATTTCAACCTATACTATGCATCCTAGTTCTGCCAAGATGTATGATACTATCAAGCATTTCTACTGCTAATCAGGTATGAAAAATAATATTGCTAAGTATGTGAAGAAGTGTTTGATTTGCCAGCAAGTCAAAGCAGAACTACAGAAGCCCGCTGGTTTATGTTAGCTCTCCCTATTCCTATTTAGAAGTGGGAAGAAATTACTATGAATTTGGGTAATTGTAGATTGTCTCACAAAATCCGCACACTTTAATCTAGTGCGTGAGAAGTTCTCTATTTCCAAATTGGCTCAACTGTTTATCGACCAGATTGTTTGACTGCATGGAGTACTAGTTACCATTGTTTCTGATCGAGATGCCTAATTGACTTCTAAATTTCAGAGGGTTTTCCAGCAAGCCCTGGGCACTCAGCTACTTTATAGCACCAGTTTTCACCCTCATACTAATGGACAGTCCGACATGTTGAGAGTAAATGTCTTGCAGTTCAATGAAGCTGGGATCATCATCTACCGTTAATGGAGTTTGCCTATGGTAATAGTTTTCATACTAGTCTCGATATGTCACCTTTAGAAGCTTTGTATGGTAAAGGTTGTCAGACCTCGTTATGCTGGAATGAAGTGAAAGAACCATTTTAGGTTCCAAATTGGTAGATGAGGCTACACAAAAGATACAAGTGATCAAGAAGAATATGAAGACGGCTCAAGATAGGTAAAAGATTATTGCGAATGGTCATGCTAGGCATCAACAATACAATGTCAAAGATCGTGTATTTTTGAGATTGTCACCATGGAAAAGCATGGTGAAATTCGGGGAGCAAGGAAAGTTTAGTCCTTGAAACATTGGTCTCTTTTATATCACTAAAACAATGAGAAACATGGCTTGTTGTTTGGACTTACCTTCGAAGTTATAATATGTTCACAATGTCTTCCATGTTTCGATGTTTTAAGGGTATGGGCTAGACAAGTCACATGTGTTGGAATCTTTACAGGTGGAGCTACAAAAATATCTAAGCTATAAAGAGGAACCAGTTACTATACTGGATCGGAGACAGAAAACACTTCGGAACAAGACGATACCTTTTTGTGAAGGTTCTTTGGCGAAATCACAAGATTGAGAAAGCTATTTGGTAAACTGAAGAAAGTATTAGAACGCAATACCTCTAGCTCTTCTACTAGCATGGTAGAAATTTCGAAAACAAAATTTTCTTAACAGAGGTAAACTATTACAATCCATTCATTAAAATATTGTATTTTATTCTCGAGACATGTGAAATGACTATTTGCCCCTGAATGGGTGTGTTAATTAATTGGGTTAATCTCAGTTTACTACCCTCAAGTTTCGTGGTTTTCAACATTTAGTACATGAAGTTTTTTTCGTCCCAGAATCATACCTAAAGTGTTAATTTTGGGACAGTCTCATACATCCATTAAGTTTTAGGTTAGAACTTCTGTTAACTAATGATGTGGCATCCACGTGGACAATTACTGGGCGCCACGTGTCAATATGTGCCTACTTTAATATAGAAAAAATAATTAAAAAATTAAAAATTAAAAATATACAAGAAAAAAAAAACATTCGTCTCCTTCCTCATCCCCGTACCCTCTTCTCCCTCGCTCCGTCTGTTCTTCTCCCTCCCTTCTCTCTTCTGCACAACCCACCAAACTCTTCTACTAGATTAGAATTTACACCAAGAAATCAATACATAAAAATATTGGAGCTATGCTCCTTCTATCTTCCTCCTTCCCTCTCTTCTATGTGCATTAGTTAATGTTGAGTTAGGGTTTGAGATTTGGGTTCTAACAATGGTATCACCCATATCGATTCCTAGATTCCTTTCTGTGCACACCCGCCGATCCACTGCTACTTGCGACTCTGCCTTGGAATCCCATGATGCTGCCGTGGAGGCTTCCTTGGCGGCTATCATCACCTCTTTACCTTTGCCCATCGCCACTGAGTACTCGCAAGGGCTTCGATGTACGTCCTTTGCGGCTGTCGATGTATATCCCTCATGTGGTGTGAATCGTATGCTGTGGTGTGAAGGAGGACATATGCAGTTTGTAGGAGGATGTATGCTGGGTTGAAGCAGTTTCAAAATCTGCTAGTAATGCAGCAGCGCTCGCCTTTTCTCTGCCCTCTCGACTCTTCTTCTTCCCTTCTTCCGTTTTCCTTTTGATTTTCCTTTTCTATTTTCGTTTTCTTTCTTCTCAAAAGAGACCCCAATTTTTCTGGGTTCACAAAAGAAACCCAATATTAGTTGATCTGAATTTTTTTTTTCTTTTAACTTTATAGTTTTCTGGAAAATTGGGAGGATTTGGGTCTCCTCCACCTGCTTCGAGTTTGCATTTTCTGGGTTTACAAAGAGAAGATCCATACTTGAAAATATCAAATTCTTGTTGAATTGAAATTCCTTCAGATGGGATTTTTTTGGGTTGGTTGTGCAGGGCGTGTGGGTACGAGTTGCAGATGAGAGAAAGAAGGGTGGTGCAAGTGCAGAAGAGAGAAGGGAAGGAAGGGGTGCGGGTTGCAGAAGAGAGAAGGGAGGGAAAGGGTGCAGGGGATGAGGGAGAAGACGGATGTTTTTTTTAATTTTTAATTCTTTTTAATTTTTAATTTTCTTTTAATATTGAAGTGGCCTATATTGACATATGGCACCCAGTAATTGTCCACGTGGGCGCCACGCCATTAGTTAACAGAAGTTCTAACAGAAAACTTAACGAATATATGAGACTGTCCCAAAATTAACACTTTAGGTATGACTCTGGGACGAAAAAATCTTCATGTACTAAATGCTGAAAACCACAAAACTTGAGGGTAGTAAACTGAGATTAACCCTAATTAATTTATCGAGCCTCGACTTGAGAATTCAATCCTTGTACTTTCTTAAGTTCCATGAATTTAATTTGGTACGGTAGTATAACATCGATAATCAAATATTAAATCGAAATTGGAGGGGCCTAATTGTAATTTTACAATTAGGGAAGGTGTAATTTTGTAATTTCACTTAAGTGGGATTTAACCCACTTCGGTTCTCTCTCTTCTCCCTAATTTAGCAGACATTCTCTCTTTAAACTCTGACAGCTTCTCTCTTCTCTTCACCTTGAATCTCTAGCAACTAAACCCAAATATTTATATTCGTACTTACTGGGATGTAAGTCACAGTGCCATTGAAGCTGAGAGCATGAGCTCTCAAACTTGAACCCAGGTGAAACCCTTCTCTCAATCTTTGAGTTCCTGAGTTATCTCTGTATCGGGGATGTGTTCTTACGTTGAATCATTGAAGAATTAACTTCGATAACTCTCTATGCATGCAAAACCATCAAGCGACAAACTCTGGTGAAAACCGTCGAGTTTGAAGCCAACTAGGTTGCTTCCTTCTGTGTTTTGCATTGCTTGGCCTTTGGGATGTAATGTAGGTGATTTTGAGTCCATTTCTGTGACCCTAACTCGTGTATGCACAATATTTACAGTTTACCAGAATTCTGCGAGCTCCCCCGAAGGAAATCCGGGGAATCTGAGGTGGATTGGTCCCCTTTCTCAACCTTAAATCTGTGCGGGTAAGTTCCTACATGTTTTTGGAGGATTTTTGGTTAATTTTTTTACTGAAAATTCGATGAAATCGATGCATACGGCGGCGCGTGCATGACCTATGAGCTACCCTTAGGTTTTTCGGTCTTCTGAATCAATTGGTACCTTCGTTTGTGCAAATTCAATACCTAAATGGTAGTTTTGGACGATTTTTCATAGATTGTTGATTTAAGCTTAGCTTAGCTTATTCTGATTATCACAGGCTTACTAGAGGATCGAAAGGATTTAGGCAATGAGCCTATTGATGAAGGACACTCTGCTTACCTATGAGTGGACCCCTTCAATGAGGCACCGGTCTGATATTTGGGAACGGTAAAATTGGCAGTCCAGGCAGAACCCTACAACCATCTAGTAACTTTCCACATCATAGACTGCCCAACTCCTCATAATGCCATTCTCAGCATGAATTGGCTACACAAGATGAAACTTATTCTATCTGGTTACCATTAGCTCTTCTGCTACTCCGCTTTAAACGGGGTAAGGGAGACCAATCAGCGGTGCGCTACTACGCTGTCGGAAACATGAACATGACTAGGGATGGGCAAAATACCCACGGTTATGGGTAACCGCGATTACCCGCCCATTTAAATTTCACGGTTACAGTTATGGGTAACCGTTTAGATAAATAAATGGTTATGGGTATAACCGTTTACCCATGA
>JADOBS010300664.1:0-11002 GCA_015708375.1 Cydonia oblonga | reverse complement strand
GCCAACCCCCCCCCCCCCCCCCCCCCCAATTCATCGTGGGCGCGTGAGGCTCTTGGCCTTGACCTAAGGTGTTAATTGTTTTGTAGGTGCAATTTTGTCCAAGAAGAAGAAGGCGGAAATTTGCATCCACAAATTGGTGCTTTCATTGAGAGTTGAAATCCATAGTCGTATTTTTTTCTCTATTTTCTTGTCCATTTGTATTTTTTCATACGTTCTTATTATTAGAATTTTTTATTTGCAAAGATTATTTGATAAAACGTAAAAGAGAAATATAATGGCTAGAAATTTAGAAAATTCTACAAGAGAAAATTCTCACATTCAAGAGATGGGACCGCGGCGATCCACGAGGCTAAATGTGACAATAAATGGAGCGGCACCACCACCACGAGTTTCCACCATGGGAACCGCCATGGTGGCTACCTCGGTAGCCATTCGCAGCGAGGTCCATGGCACCACTACCACGGCCCGAGCCGTGCCGCCTGAACAATCTCAAGCCATGCCATCCAAGGCCCATAAAACTAAGGCCATGACCCAAGCCATGTCACTCCAAGCCCAATGTGAGCCCAATGTGTTGACAAGCCAAGCACAAGCCTCGCACTCACGTGCATCACGTGCCAAGCAGCCTGTTCTTATAGCGCTACATGCTCCCATAGCGAATCTTGCTCCCATAACGAAGCTTGCTCCCATAACGCAGCTTGTTCTCATAGCGCAGCCTGCTCCCGTGGTCTCTCAAGCAGCCCAAGTCGGCCCGAGACTATCGCAAACATCCGGACCAGTCATCGAGCCAAGGGTATTTCCACTGCATTTCTTCGCGGATTTGACATTTCCCAACTCAAATCTAGCATCTCGAGTCAACTATCCCTCCATTACTCAATGAGGCATATTCCTTCCAAGCTCTTCCAATTCGAATGGCGAACAACCCTTGTCCCAACAAGTCATGGAGTTGACGAACGCCCGGCGACCTTGGTGAATCAACTTTTGCAATGCACCGAGATCCAACATGCCCCAGACGAGGTGTCCCGAGGTAGGACAAGGGCAGATGAAGAACCTCTCTAGTAGCGTCCTGGCAAACAGCTACTCAACCAACCACAAACCGAGCATTCGGGAAGTGTACACTTCCGATTAGGCCCCTGAGATAGCATATACTCCTGTCTTAGCGCGCAGAGGAGCATGCACTCTTGACTAGGCCCACGGGCAAGTATACATTCATGGTTGAGGCCACGTTCCGATAACCAACATGAGCAGCCAACTAGGCAAAGCATTCATTCATCGTTAGGTCTGCAATGAGTATTATCCACATCACATTGAAACAAGTAGCATGACGAACGAAGAGAAGCAGTCACTCAATCCGGTTCGAGTTCAACCAGCAGCCTGCAAAGAAACTCTTCACCTACTAAGAATCTATCTCATACACCATAGCCGAGGCAAAGACGAGACAAACATATAGAAGAGCAGCCTATACCAGTAGGTCAAGATCGGGGGCAGCCGAGAGCTCCGCTCCCCCAATAAAGGCAAATTCAAGAAGAGGTAGAAAGACTCCTTAACGAACAATTGCGTGATTTCCAATGCAATGAAGTGGTCGATGAAGCACAACGGTGAGATATGACCAACATAAGCAGGTCACCTTTCACAGATGAGATCGAGCAGGCAGAGCCTCCACGCAAGTTTAGTATGCCACATTTCATATCTTTCAAAGGAGATGGAGATCCGAAAAGGCACTTGAAGCACTATAGAAGTGTAATGGTTATTTACCAGAACAATGATGCCCTTATGTTTAAAATATTCACCACCACTCTACAAGGCGAGGCGCAAGATTGGTTCCACACCTTGCCATCATGATCCATCAGGAATTTTAAGGATCTTTCCTTAGTTTTTACCAAATAATACTCATCTTACCGCTCGATCAACAAAAAGTCCAACCACTTGTTTAACGTGAAGAAAAACCCAAAGGAAT
Source organism: Cydonia oblonga (assembly GCA_015708375.1). Taxonomy (NCBI): domain Eukaryota; kingdom Viridiplantae; phylum Streptophyta; class Magnoliopsida; order Rosales; family Rosaceae; genus Cydonia; species Cydonia oblonga. The sequence continues at coordinate 9,048 of JADOBS010300664.1, read as the reverse complement.
CACTCCGCGACCATGTACTAGCCCGACAAGGAGAAAACCGCATTCGTGATCGAGTGGGGCATCTACTGCTACAAGGTTATGCCCTTTGGCCTCAAGAACGCGGGAGCCACTTACCAAAGGTTAGTAAATATGATGTTCAAGAAGCAAATCGGGGTAACCATGGAGGTCTATGTCGACGATATCATGGTAAAGGGAAAGCAGCTGTCAGATCACATTCGCAACTTGGCAGAAATTTTCAACATCATTAAAAAGTACAAGATGAAGCTCAACCCCACCAAAAGCACATTTGGAGTATCTTCAGGCTGATTTCTAGGGTACCTAGTAACCCAACAAGGAATTGAAGCGTATCCTAAACAAATCCGAGCGATCCTAGAGATGAAATCTCCAACTACCTTGAAGGAGATCCAAAGCTTGATTGGACGAGCAGCTGCCCTTAACCGCTTCCTTTCGCGGTCCATCGATCGATGCAAGCCTTTTTTCAAAGCTATCAAGAGAGCATGAGACAAATGGGATGAAGAATGCAAAAAGCCTTCCAAGGACTAAAGAAGTATCTCACATCATCTCCCTACCATCCAAACCGGAAGACTTATTCGCATGTTTGACGGTATATGAAGCAGCAATAAGCTCTACCATCATACGAGAAGAGCTAGGAGCCCGACTACCTGTATTCCACAGTTCAAAAGCTCTTATTGATGCTACCAGAAATTCAAAAAGCTAACTTTGGCGATAGTTGTTACAGCCCGAAAGCTCAAGTTTTACCTTTAGACGCACGTAGTCATCCTCATGATGCACTATTTCGCCCATTCCAAATGCGCGACGATAACGGCGTAGATACTGACAGATGCAAAATTTTCTGACGAACGCAACAACTCGGCCCAAAGGTGCGCCAAGAGTAGACGAACACCAGAAGGACATACTCGAAACAAGTTTTGTCCTCGTTGCCCCAAAAGATTCTACATAGGAGCAACATGTATATGTAGTCGAACACCACCCCTTGCTACATGTCACATGGCCCCAACTGACCCTTGCTCTATAATTCAATTCTAGAGTGGCCCAATACTAGCAGTTGAGCATCTCCTGCTGCATGTAGCATGGCTCCAGCTCCACGGCTCCTTACCACGCTTACACGCCTAGCCAAGGCATGCCCTAACAGCGCCTGCTCTACCCGATGGAGACTCCTGGCATCTGCATGTCGACAACGCATCCAACTACAAAGGTTCGAGAGCAGGCGTAGTCCTTGTCACCCCAGACGGTTCAATGCCTAAGCAGGCGATCACTCTAGGCTTCAAAGCATCCAACATCGAAGCTGAGTACAAGGCCCTACTAGCAGGCCTCCGAATGGCAAAAGACTTGGCGGCAGACAATGTTCATGTGGACGCACTAGCCGGCCTAGGCTCCGCCATCGACCACCAACTCATACGCTCCATTCCAGTGGAGTATCTAGACGAGCCAAGCATAAATGCGAAGCCAACAGCCGAGATGTCACAAGTTAATACAACTCCAAACTGGCAAGATTCCATTGTAGACTAGTCAATGACACATTCCCCACATAAAGATTGGAGTCTAGGAAGCTCCAAATCAAGACAACACGCTACTACATGTGGAACAGAATTATTATCCGAAGATCCTACACCGAACTACATCTCCACTGCCTAGCATCTCCCGATGACTTGAAGGTTCTAAGCTCAATCCACGAAGGCATTTGTGGAAATCAACTCCGGAGGTCGATCTTTAGCACAGAAGACTCTTAACGCATGCTACTACAGGTCTACCTTGCACTGAGATGTTAAGGAGTTAGTATAAAAGTGTGACCGTTGCCAACGCTACAAGCCGGTATCAGTACTACCTGCCAGCGAAGCTATACCCGCAGACGAATTCTTGGCCGTTCATGCAGTAGGCAATTGACCTGGTAGGACCTATGCCGCCTGTTATTGGGGGCAGAGGCATGATGATCATGGCAACTGACTACTTCACCAAATAGGTAAAAGTAGAGCCCAAGACGACCACAACTCAGATGGACATAGAGCACTTCATATGGAGGAACATCATTTGCCGATTTGGCATCCCTCAGTTCATCGTCACTGACAACGGCCCGTAATTCGTGGGCAAATATTTGGCGAAGTTCTTCTAAAAGTATGGCATCAAGCAGCATATGTCCACACCAAGATATCCTTAAGGCAATAGGCGAACCGAAGCATCCAACAAGATGATCCTCGACTGCCTCAAGAATCCCTCACCAACAAAAAGGGAAAATGGCCAGACGAACTCCTGGGATATCTATGGGCATATCGCACCACCAAAAGACAAGCAACCGGTGAGACTCCTTTCTTTTTGGCATTTGGCTCAAAAGCAATCATTTATCCATATGTCATCAAGCCAAGTATCACCGCTCTAATATCAATCATTGAACATAGCAGTAAGGAGATGGCGACAGCCTTAGATCTGGCAGAGGAAAAGTGTGAGCTAACCATCACTCGCATTGCAGCCTACTAGCAGCAGCTCCTCTCCAATTACAACAAAAAAGCCAAGATCTGGCTGTTCTAGCCCGAAGATCTAGTCTTACGAAAAGCCTTCATCACTGCCCTCAGAGAAGGCTCCAAAAAGATGGATCCCATTTGGGAAGGTTTGTACGAAATCAGCAGAATAGGCAGCAAGAGTAATTACACTCTCGCCACCATGAAATGACAAAAAGATCAAAAAGCAGTGGAACGCCTACAATCTGAGGAAGTACCATGTGTAACCTCCTGGTACATCAATGCCCGAAGACTCAAGCAACTCGATGGGCACCACCTAACAAGTCGAGGACTATCCAATTGTTATGCAGTTCTTACCTTACAGATGAGTTATTGTTCGTTTCACTCGTTTTTCAATGAGGAATTCAGAAGTAATCATAACTTGGCTCGGTTGTATGCTTACAACAACTGATCACTCATGCACTTCAAAAGAAGATTGTGCCTTTCTTAGGGACTCATCGTAGGAATTGCGCCCCTCGAGGGACCAACCATGCTCTCCAGTGCGAAAAGGTAAACTGATTGCTCTTCAGTGCGAGAGGGTAAACCAATTCCCCGACACCCACATGGGTCTGCTCTCCAAGGCGGAAGGATAAACTTACACTCCGAATATCCAAACGTGGATGAGCCGGGCTGCCCTAGTATAACTAGATGCACGATAGCTTGTGCCGGGATTCCTAGAAGTAGCCACACTGGTCTTTTTCAAGGCTTAGCTAACTGAAGGATTTTTTGGGTCTCTTGGCTTAATCTGTGGGGAACCAGACCCTAGAGACGGAGGGGGCACATTACGCAGTTCATCCGATGGACGGCTGCCCTAGAACCCTAAAGCTGCTACTGAGTGCACAGCCTACGGTTTCCGAAAGACTGTCTACGGTTTGCCTTTCGAGCAATAAAGCCATGTTAGACTTATACAACCGCACATTCTTCTTGTGAAAGGTTAAACAAGCTAGTGTGCATATACGAAGCTTTATCCACTGCTGACATGCTACGTAATCGATAAGCTTCACCTTTGCTAAGGGCGAAACAACCTACACCAAGTCCTAAAGTGTTGTGATACTTGTTACGCAACCTACGGAATTGGAGAAAGCCAAGGTTAATAGCCTAGTGGTTACGCGGACCTGTTTGCTTCAGTAAGTAAGGCATCCGGCTGCCAACCTTATGGCTAACAACTTTGCAAAGTTCTACACCAACACCTACGGCTGCATAGGCTACGTGGGCCTGTCTTCTTATAGAAAAGTAGCATGTCTGCCACTGGTCTATAAGTTCTAAAGGTTAGGGCATGAACAAAAGAAGTAAAGATGAAGAAAAGCGAAGGAAGCATGTTTATAAGCAGCTAGCAAAGGCCGAAGAAGTTCAAGCAAAACAAGAGCTACAAGGAAAAACAAAGAAAATCCTAAAGGCTACCTAGAAGACTACACTTCAGTAACTTAGACATCCCACGATTACTCAGTTGCCATACCTTCAGCAGCCGTGACGCCATTAATAGCAGCATCATCTAGCGCTTCACCCCCGGCTGCTCCAGCCTGGGCACCAAATTTTCCCACTACTTTGCTAATGGAAGCCTCAAAAGTAAAAGAAAGCAAGTCTTCCAGAGGAATAGAGAAGGTTTCGAAACCTCGAGCCCATACTTCTCACCCTTCAGCTGCTCATTCTCCTCGAGCAGACCAACACGGACACGTTGCAGCTCATCCACTTCATTCTTCAGACTTTCATTGATCTTTAACACACATTGAAGTTCCAACACTTGGGGTTCAAGCCTATCAACAACCTTCTTTAAGTGGATCACTTGGTTAAAAGTAGCAATCAACTCTTCATCCTTTGCATAAGCAGCAGAACGAAGCTCAGAAACTGCAAACTTAAGATCTTGAATCTGAGGTATGTAACATCCAATCTCATTATCTGCACTTTCATACTTAACTTGGATCACGTCAAGCTTAGCTTTCAAGTCAAGGATCTCTTGGCAAGCGGTCTCAAGCTGCAGAGAAGGTTGTCATAGTCTTCACCACCACCTTGGCAGCCTTGCTATATCTGCATCATAGTAAGCAGAGCAGTCCTTCTATATTGGGTCGTATGCTTCGCAAAAGAACTTGGGAAAACAAACTTTTCTAACGCCATCAACAAACTTGGCATAAGCGTTCATATCTTCAAGCAGATCTGGTTTCAAGAGCACACAGATCTCAGCCGCCTCCCTAGAAGCAGGCTTAGTGGATTTTTTATAGCTGCCCATACGAGTAGTCTCTTCCTTCCCAGCAGGCGAATCAGTCTCAGCAGCAGAGGGAATGGGCATTGGCGCCACTTTAGCAGCAGGGTCCACTTTACCACTCTTCATAATAGCAAGTCTCTCCAAAGGTTTTCTATCTCACAGTTATTTCCTTATCTCCGAGCACCCCACCCCTCGCAGCTTCGGAAACCACCACACCACCACCTTCACTAACCTTCCCCACTGATTAAAGTTAGACTCACGAACCACGAGTTTAGAACAGTTTGCCTTTCTCTTCACAGTGGCACTACCATTGTTCAAAGGATTTCCCAGCAAATTCTTTGCAATCCTTACCTTGGTAAGCCTTAGAACTCCCCAAATTCTCTTTTAATGATGATCTCGAACCGTTTATAACCTTGCTGGAGGAAAGTTATTGCAGATGGGTGATTTCTCCAATTTTGGCAAGAAACTCGACGACCTTCGAGCGATTTTTCGACTAGCTCCGGCCACGACGAGGGACCACGAAGGTATAATCTCACTCATTACCTCCCTACCTTCATTTTGGCTTCTAAATCATTGAAAATGGTTGAAATTTGACCGTAAATCGGAGCCGAGGAAGTTTCTCGGCCAAAATCCTAAAATTTTGATTTTCTTTTTTGTTGGATCCGGTGACCCGCAAGCCTAATCGGGTTGACCCGACCCGCAACCCAACTAACTCGGCCGAAACCCAATCTGATATCTAGCCCTGATCCACAACCCAAAATCCAACCTATTAACCCGGCCCAAAACCACTAACCTTAGCCCAAGCCCAACTTAATACCCCCATGCCCAAACCCAGTGTAATAACTCGGCCCATTAAAACTAGCTAGGCCCAACCTAGCAACCCAAGCCCATATCTGAATCGGATTCGACCCGACCCGAACTTGAAACCCAAATCTCATGGTTGGCACATGGGCACGTGGGGGGGCTGTCATGGCTTGCGTGTGAAGCACACGCACCTTTATCGGAGCTATTGTGCTCCGCCACAGTCCACAACGACTATCACGGCATCGACAGTGACTTTTCTGGTGACCCAACTCCACGGTGGCGTGTGGCCTCCCGAATCGCTACCCCGTGGCGGTGCATGGGGGAACCCAAGGTCCCTTGATATGAATTTAAACTAACCTAATAAATAGATTAATTCAAACCAAATTTACTCGCAAGTGCACGAATCAGTTGTAGTGGAAGTATGTAAATACGAGATCGAATCCATCGGAGTTGATTTAACAATGTAATCCTATAACTATTAATTGTCATACCCTAGCATCCAATTGTCAACTCATGAATTATCAAATTAATGAAGACAACTTCTGTACATATGTCCGTGGTCGGGTACACATGCCAATAATTTCCCAAATAGATGTGAATTTTTCCGTGGTTAGGCTTAAACTCAATTATTCCTACAAATATATCCATGGTCCGGTATACACAAACATGTAGAAATCTAATTAAGCACAGTGAGAAACAAATTAACCACTTATCAACTTGGTAATGTCAAATAAATAGCTAATTTCTAGGAAGCCACATAAACCAATATCCATCTACGGTCGGATCAAAATATAAGTTCATGATTCTCATTCACAAAGCATCGATAGAATCCAATTCATGGTCAGAAATAAATTCATTGCACATAATTTCAATATCAAAATTCTAGGCTATGGTCAAGCACAAACGGCGCCCAGTCATTGTCCACATGGGCGCCACGTCATCACTTAACGGAAGAACTAACAATTTGACTAACGGATGTATGAGACTGTCCCAAAATTAATACTTTAGGTATGACTCTGGGATGAAAAAAATTGATGTACTAAATGTTGAAAACCACGAAACATGAGGGTAGTAAACAATCTTTTGCCCTATTATATATGTTTTCAAAACAGGGGGTTAGTATGTTCAGGAAAAAAAAAAAGTTTCTATTATTAGTATTATTATTATAAACTTTGGTCCACTCACCCTTTTGTTTTGCGCCCCTTTCAGAAGTTAGAATCAATGCATTTAATCCCGGTTTCTCAGTGTAGAACCCACTCCGTTATTCGTACATTTTTATTGTAATTATTCCATATTATTTTTTATTAGTTGTATACTCTGAACATGTTTCCGCATTAGTACATTCCCTTCTAATTACCTATTTTTCTTTGTATGCATGATTAAAAATGGCTTTGTCACCCTCGGATGTCGGCTAACACGTACCTATCCTAGTATTGAGAATATCGAGATCGGGACGTGTCAATGAGCGAATGCAAATAACAATCAGACTACAAGATTCATAGCGGATATCAATCCTATTGCGCAGATAAATAAAGTGCATCAAAATAAATCACAGAACACATGTAGAAACATCCAACATGAGAAAACTCCAACATATGCAGAAACATCCTTGGGCACACAACCAATTAATCAAATCCAATATGAGAAAAGTAACTTTACAAGACTTACCCAATAGACTTACGCAAGCACCATAATGCAATCTTAGGCTAGCAAACAAGGACACCCTCGAAGACACCCAATGAATTATGTGATATGCTTGCTCGAATTTTAGTGGTTTATTTTGTTATTGAAGTATTTTAGAAATTTGGTTGAAGTTAGTTAGTTAAATTCTTCGGTAATGAGAAAAGTGAAATTAGAGGTATTTTGGTCATTTCGAATTTTATGGTCAACTCTTGAGTTGGTTAGATAGAGTTCAATCACACAAATGCGTAGAATAAAACGTTGGCGAAACATAACTTCAACGAAAAATTACAAGCCACTAAAGTCCAGGTCACTTTTGTCATTCGACACCTCCAATCTATGGAAGGCTCTAGAAAGTTGGAGCAGTCTTTCCTCATTTAGAAACCCAGCCTGAGGGTTGACCCGTTTACCCTTGTTGACCCACGATCTGACCAGTTACTAAGCGAGTTTTTCGACACCATTTCTAGCAATTTTTGGCAATAATGATCTCCGTCACCACTTGGAAACGAATTCTATCCTCACCACGATCACTTTCCACCCAAAGTTATCCTCGTTTAACCATTGCGGAAGGTGGTTTGAAGTTGGCCATTTTCCTTAAACTTCCTCGCCAACAATCTTCCATTTTCGACCACCCAAACGTCACTCACCACCACCAGTACACTCACCTCAATTTGGGCAACAAAACCCTATTTTTGGATTGGGTGTTAAGGTAGCGATCACATCACAAGCTTTTCTGCCACCCGGACCCTTTTAAGTAAATTTCACTCTTTTTCGTCCATATCTAGACTTTGGCGGAGGTAAAAAACATCTCATCTTTATGTTGAGATTTGCGTTTTGGTATATTTTGGAGTTAGCTTGATTTTGGCAATATGTGTGCCGCCACGTGCGACGACGCATTACCCGATGACCTCGCTTGTTTTCGTTAGCGAAATTTTATGCCTTGATTTCATTTTCATTGTTCGTTGGACAAGATTTCATCATTTGAGCATAGTTTCATAATTGATCGTGTACTTGACTTTTGTGATTGGTGCAGATCCGACCGTTGGATCTACATGAAACTTCTTAAGCATGTCAGTAGAATGATTAGAGATCTGTTAAGACTTAGTGGGCCTATGGTGTTCCATCTCGGTGATATGTATCTCAGTTTTCCTAGAATTATTCTGTATTATTTGTCTATAGAGTTCTAAGGCGAGACTAGTGTTTGTTATAGGCGTTGATCGTATTTGAGCACTTCGATCGTGTACTAGGGTGCTATAGCGCGGACTCTAGGTGAGTGACTTTAATATTATATGATATGTTACTACCACTATTTTAAAAATCCTTGCTAGGGACTTAGCCCCGCCTAGGCGTTAGGCAACTGGCCATTGGCCCGATTAATCCCTCGCCTAGGCATCCACCTAGGTTGCAACTCTCACTTAGATAGAAAATAAATAACTTTCGTTTTGCGTTTTATTTTTCTAATAAATTGGAAGAGACTTGTTGAATACTAGGATGAACACTCATTATATGTTTGTTCCTCATGTTTTCAGTATGTTCTAATACTTTATATGGGTCATTATATTTTGAAACTTATATATCCCAATACAATTATGTTCTTTAAGTATAAGTAGGCATATATATTTATAGGAATCCTTTCGCAAAAGGGATCCCCATTTTTCTAAAAAAATGGGGACACCTTCTTGACCGTTGGATTTGACTTTAATGAAATTGTGTGGTTGAGATTGTATGGCCTGTGTTTTAATCTCAACCACACAATTTCATTAAAGCCAATCCAATGGTCAAGAGGGTGTCCCCATTTTTTTAGCAAAATGGAGATCCCTCTTGGTAAGGGACCTGTATATATATATATAT
>JADOBS010300663.1:0-10999 GCA_015708375.1 Cydonia oblonga | reverse complement strand
GGGGACTGTATTGGAAGGTTCCTCTGTATGAAAATTTCTTTCGACGTTCGTGATCCTCTTCTGTGGGGAACAAATGTGGAATTCCCGGATGATAAAGAAATATGAGTTGATTTCCGATGTGAGGGGCTGCCTAATTATTGTCTTATTTGTGGAAAAATGGGACATGTTACTTGATAGTGTAAGGAGGAAGTTATGGGAGGGACGTGTTTTGGTGGAGGATTTGGAGGCTCTATATGCATTTAAGAGCCTTGATACAAAGTTTGACCTGAGAGGGAATTAGGTTGCTGGAATGGGTCAAAATGTGAGGGTAGGGTTGGGTGTGATGCAGAGGGGAGGGAGATAGAGGTATGAATCGACCTCTAGCTCTTCTTGGAGGAGGCAGGTTGAGGTATGGAAACTATGCAACAAGATAGTCGTGCTAGGGAGGCGGAGGAAAGGGAACGATAATGGTTGGCACGGGATAAGGCATTTGATGCTGGGTAGATAGGATTGGGGGGAGTGGTTGCACCGGAGGTAGGGTTTATAGTGGTGGAGGAGCCTCCCGATAAGGAGGTGGTTGCGGGAAGAGGAACAAGGATGCTTTAACAAGGTCCCATCATTGATCTTAATCTGCCGGTGATTTTGGATTTAGAGAATCACCCAATTTTGGTAAAGACGGAGGTGATGGGTGAGGGGGTTAGGTAGTGGCTTATTCTCATAGGACTCTGGTCTTTTTAATCGACCCATAATTAAGACGGTCTCAAGAGGCGAAGTGAATAGGGGTCGTGAGGATGATGATGATGAGCATGCGGTGCTTGTCGAGGCTGGTTTGTCTCGTGTGAAGAAGAACCCTAGGTCCGGGATGGATTAAACGGAGGCCACCCCTGAGGGGTCTCCGCAATCGTAATGAATATCTTATGTTGGAACTATCAGGGTATCGGGAGAGACCTGATAATTGACGACCTTTTGGAGTAGAACCGGCTCTACTCCCCTGCGGTAGTGGCTCTAATGGAGACTAAGAATCAAAGTAGAAGATATCGGTATTTAAGGCGGAGGCTTGGAATGGCGTGCATGCATGCTATTGAGCCTAGGGGAATTGCAGGTGGTATGTGTGTATTTTGGTTAAGTATGAAGATTTTTTTTATTGAAGTTATGATTGAGGATGGATTTAGCCATATTAAGTTATGACAAGGTTCCAAATAATTTGCTAAACGGTCAGACAATATAGCAAATTGTTGATTTTAATGATTTATTACTGGATTAAAAAAATGACGGAGGTAACATGCGGATGACAGTAAGTATGAGGTATTTTCTGACTTTTGTTACTTCTTCATGACTATTGGACTTGGGGTTTGAGGGGTATCCGTATACATGGTGTAACCGACAGGAAGAATGATTTATCCAGGAAAGAATTGACTAGGCATTAACTACAAATGATTGGGTGACTTGTTATCCAAACGTTGTGGTTAAGCATGTGGTGTTGGAGGGATCAGACCATGCGATGTTAATCCTTTTTACGAAAGTGGTGCAACCACGAAGGAAGTGTCAGTTTATGTATGACCCACGATGGAATCAGGATGAACAATGTGGTGAGGTGGTGCGGCAGGAGTGGGGGAGAGTACATGAGGGTGCACCAGCGCATATTTTGGTGTCTAAATTGAGGAAAGTTAAGCATGGATTACTTCAGTGACGTAAGAAATTTGGGAGAAATGAACAAAATGAGATTTGTTAATTAAATGAGGAGCTTCGATGTGCCTACCAGCAACCAGTTTTCGATGGAGTCCAGATCCGTGAACTAGAAGTGATGCTTAAAAATGCAGTTAAAAATGAGGAAGCCTATTGGCGTACGAAGTTAAGAGTGCAATGGTTGAAGGAAGGTGATAAGAATACAAATTTTTTTCATGCACATACAATGAAACAAAGGTGGCGGAATGCTATCCGAGGATTAGAGAGGCACGATGGTGCATGGTGCATAGATCGTATGGGCCTACAAGGTATTGCCGTCCAATATTTTCAATCTTTGTTCACTACGTCTGGGAATTCTAATTTTTTGGAAGTTTTCCAATGTGTGCCGAGTAGAATGGGAAGATTGGAAAATGATATGTTGGTAGCTCCGGTATTAGCTGTGGAGATTGAGCATGCCATTTACCAAATGCACCCAACCAAATCACCTGGCCCTAATGGGTTTAATGTCGGTTTCTTTCACCATCAAACAGTGGGTGGAGTGGTTCTTGGTATGGTTAAATCTTTCTTTCAAACTAGTCGAATGTTGAAGGAGTTGAATCATACAAACATTGTGCTTATCCCAAAGGTTGATAATCTATGGAAAATGTCCCAATTTCGGCCAATATCTTTGTGTAATGTGGTGTATAAGATTATTTCAAAAGTGATGACGAATCGTTTAAAGAAAGTCATACCTAAGGTCATTAGTCCGAATCAGTCGGCGTTTGTGGCAGGTAGACAAATCTCTGATAATATACTTGTGGTTCATGAATTGCTTCACTCTATGAAGCAAGGAAACGAGGATGAGATCAACTACATGGCGTTAAAATTGGACATAGCGAAGGCCTATAATCGAGTTAAGTGGCCGTTTTTGAATGCTATGCTTCATAAGTTGGGTTTTGATGATATATTCTATCAGTGGGTGATGGAGTGTGTCCAAATGGTTTCTTATAGTTTGCTAGTGTATGGGGAAGCCTATAAGAATATCACTCCACGTCATGGTCTTCGACAAGGAGATCCTTTATCTCATTTCTTGTTTCTAATTTGTGTGGAGGGCCTACCAGCATTATTACAAAATGAGGAAAGGGTTGGGAGAGTTAAGGGTATAACGGTAAGCCACAATGTCGCACCTCTTTCTCATGTACTGTTTACGGATGACTCGCTTTTATTTTGTCAAGCTATGGAGATAGAGGCTCTTAATGTTAATGGTGTGCTTCAGAAATATGCCGAAGGATCGGGTTAACTTGTGAATTTGGAGAAAAGCTCAGCTTACTTTAGCTATACTTGTTCCCAATCCTTGAGGACTTGGCTGTCTGAAATTTTGGGGATTAAATATTAGGAGGCTTTTGGCAAGTATTTAGGTATTCAGACGGATTTTGGGGTTTCCAAAACAAAGGTGTTTGAAGACATACATAATAGGCTGGAAGAGAGAATCAATGGTTGGGCAGAACAGTTTCTGTCAATGGTTGGGAAGAAGGTTCTACTGAAAAGTGTAGCGATCGCTTTGCCTAATTATACTATGTCTTGTTTTCAACTCCCCATTCGATTGGCTAAGGAAATTGAGCAAGTAATTGCTAGATTTTGGTGGCAATACCAGAAAACACACAAGGGGGTTCATTGGATGACTTGGAATAAATTGGCAAGAGGAAAGACTGTGGGAGGCCTTAGGTTTAAGGAAATTATTTTGTTCAACCTAGCTATGCTCGCGAAGGTTGGGTGGCGAATCTTGTGCAACCCGGATTATATTTTGGCGAAGATCCTTAAGGAAATATTTTCCTACCTCTTCTTTCTTGGATGCATTGGTGGGAAGAGGAACTTCGTGCGGGTGGAAATGTATATTGCAAGGAAGAAAGATATTGAAGGGAGGCTTGCGTTGGAGGGTTGGAGACAGACGAAATATCCGGGTTCAAATAGACCCATGTTTACCTATTCCTCGTACATTTCGTCCTACATCGAGGTTTAAGGAGATGCCGCATTTGGTTGCGGAATTGGTGGCACCGGATGGTACTTGGAAGAGAGATATGATTGCGAATTGTTTCAATACTGATGAAAGCTGAGTTATTTTAAGCTTGCCGATTAGTAGATTTGGATGCCCGGATCGTTTAACTTGGCATTATACATGGAATGGGATATATTCATTAAAATCGGGATATAAGGTGGCTGAAAAGATGGAGTGTAATGGTGAATTGGGACGGAAGATGATGGGTCAAGCGAGTGGGGGTCATCTTATGGATCATATTTGGCGTGATTTGTGGCAGTTACAGGTCCCCCTGAATCTAATACATTTTATTTGGAAGGGATGTAATAATATTTTGGCGGTTCCAGCAAATTTACAACGTCGGGGGATTCGTTTGGAGGCTTGTTGCCCACAATGTGGGGAAAATGTTGAGACACAAGTACATCTCTTCTTTAAATGTTCCTTTGCTAAAGTTTTCTGGTTTGGATCACTGTTACAATTGGATGCGAATTTGGTTAAGGGTAGTGATTTTTTGGAATGATGGAAATGGTTAAGTAAGAAATATAGTGAGGAGATAGAGCTGGAGAAGCTTATGAGGTGGGTGGTATATGGTTTGTGGCATATTTGGAAGTGTAGAAATATTGTGGTACTTGAGAAGACTATAATGGAGCCTTGTCTAGCCTTGGAATTTTTGCATCGTCAATGGAGTAAGATTGAGGGGTGGGGGGAATGGTCCAGGAAAGATGGGGGAAGCCCCCATTTCAAACTATCAAGCTAAACTGTGATCGGGCTTGGTGTGCTCGCACGGGGATTGGGGGATTTGGGTGGGTGGCTAGAGACTTTGCAGGGATCTTCTAGGGATTTTTTGGTGGAAACGGAAGCGGTGAGGTGGGATTGTTTGATGGTGGAAACGGAAGCGGTGAGGTGGGATTTTTTGGCTTGTATGGAGAAAGGTTATGGAAGGGTTCAGATCGAAACAGACTCGAAGATGCTTATGGAGATGTTAAATGGCCTTCTTGTGCCAGAGGCTAGCATTGAAGGTATATTATGGGACATTGAGTATAGCAAACACCAGTTGGATCATGTAGAATTTCTTTATACTCCTCGAGCCTGTAATGAGGCTGCGCATTTGGTGGCGAAGTTTGTCACGTGTATGGGGGGTGCTCACTTATGGGGCTGCTTGGAGCTGGAGTAGTTATTTAATACCCTAGCTATTTATGTAAACATTTTTGTTCATATCTAATAATATCATCTTTTTGACCAAAAAAAAAAAACACTTTAAAAAAAAAAGGTTGAATTGTGCTAATAAATATTTCATTTTTTTTATCAGTACAAATGCACAAAAATGAAAAGGAATAAAAGAAGGTGTGTTCTTGGGGATTCTAGATTTAAATACCATGTCTTTTTCTTTCTTATTTTTTCACAAGTTTGTTTTGCTTACTTCATATGTCTTGTTATCTTTCAACGGTAAAATAAAATGGGGTGTGCTAGCCATACACCCATTTTTACTTCTCACACACCCTTGTTAATTTTTGTCCGTTGATCTTCTTTAATTCATCTGATCCGACGACCGAAAACAAAAAAAGTGTGAGAGAAGTAAAAATGGGTGTGTGGATATCACATCCCAATAAATATATTTTTATTTTTATTTTAGGATTACCAATAGAGTCAAATTATAAGATTATATTTAGAAGAGATAAAGTTTTTTATTTATTTTATAGAAGGCCAAAACTTATCAATGTGGCATGTGATATCATAATTGTTTTTTTAATTGTATTTCCATTTATAATTTTACTCCTCTTATATCTTTACTTCTCTCTTCTTCTTTTTTTTTTTTGCTTTGGTCCCTTTTCTCTCATCTTCTTCTTACCTTACTTTTTCTCCCTCCTCTCTTCTTCTTAGTATTATTCCTTGAACAAGTAGTGTCGACTTCGAAGAAGAACTAACAAGGAACCAACTAATGTCCAAACCAACATGAATTGTGTGCTCAACACAATTATTAAACCTACCAGAAACCACAAAATAGACCATGAAGGAGTTGGTAACACACAAACACAAACTTAAAATTATAATTAGACATTAGGATATACTCACAAGTATCTTCACCAAAGGGCGCTTATAGACGAAAACACTAAAATGAAAAACAAAACTATGGTAATCTATGAGAAGAGTAGGAGGAGGGCTAGGAGAACGGTATAAAGGCTGTCATGGCCCCCGACTCGAAGTTGAAACCGATGACTATAAAGTTATCGGACCTGGATTATCTGCCCTCCCCCATCCATCCCCTTCTCATGCCCTCATATTTGAACAGTCACGGTTAAGTCACGTCAACATTTTATATTGATTTTTATTATTATAGAGATAATAAGACAAAAAACAATGGGAATATAAAATGTTGACATGGTTTAATCGTGACCGTTCAAATAAGAGGGCATGGGAAGGGGATGGGAAGGGGGAGGGCAGACAATCCAGGTCCAGAGTTATCAGATCTAGAGTTTTTTGTATGGAAAGGAGAGAACGAATGCTAGGATTTTTCGATCGACTAAAAAATCATTATTAGACATCATTGGAGTAAAAATTATGTAGATGTTGTAGATTTAAATGGTTTATTTTCCATTAATTTTGCTTAATTGTAAAGTTAAAGCTCTAATTGTCCAGCTACTTGAGATTAGAGTGAAAAGGAAATAGGATTAGACATTAGTGGTAATACATGATTAGCAAAGGGAAAATGCTTGTGTGCACTTTTGGGGATGTACTTGTCCCTTCCTTTTATCGTCTAAATATTATTATGAAAATTGCCACTCTTATTATCATCATCTAAAGGTAATACATGCAAAAAGTCATTCAATATGAATATCGTTTAGTCATTTCTATGTATAAAACAAATAAACAGCTCATCATGATAATGCTACTTATTATCAAAATCGTTAATTCCTTTTATCGTTTAGTCATTTAGTCTGGACCTTTGAAATTTGATCAAACGGCCAAATACAGAGAAGTTAGTAAAAAAAATTTAAAAACCATAATAATTTTTTGTCATTAGATCAAATTTTAAATGTTCGAATCACTTGATTCATGAGCCTTGGAGAGAGAGATTCAGAGGATCTCTTTCCTTGAATTTGAAAGGATAATACTTGGGTCATGACCAGTCAGGACCTATTTTTGAGGTGGACCAATAATATTGAAACACTTGGCACTTTGAGTGGATCAATAATAATAAAATATTACTTAAAGTGCCAAGTGTTTCAATATTATTGGTCCACCTCAAAAATAAGTCCTGACCGGTTAGGATTCAAGTATTATCCAATTTGAAATGAGTAAGGAGAGCCCACGTGGAGCGTTGAGGTCACGCGCCACAGATGCCCGTGCGCCCAACACCGACACACTGTAACGCCTGCACATTCTCAAATTTCACTCCGCCGTGGGCCCACGTGGATAACAAAAGCGCGGCGCGCGTGGTGAGGCCACAAGGCGCCACTGCGATAGGAGGGCGGCTTTTATACCGGCGGTTAGGAGGGCGCCATCGTGGCTGCCCATTTTTTTGTGTTGGGGCGATAGACGGGAAGTTTGTGGCGGCGTTTAGTTTTGGGGTTTGTTATGAAAACTGCGGCATGGGCCCGGCTCTTCGCCGCGTGAGTCAGAAAGGTGAAAATGCTTTCGCCACTTCCGTTTGAACTGGTCCCATCTGATCCGACGGTGGTAACAGTCTTTGGCTTGTTGCGATGATGCCGCGTGTAGCGGTGGTTTTTGGCAACTCTTTTTCAGCCACTGCAAAGGAAAGTTCTTTGTACGCTGGACCCATTTTAAATGGAAACGAACAATGTTTCAATAGAGGGAAATGAAATGTTAGGGTAACTTGGTATATCTTAGATTTTTTTTTTAAAATTTATTGTATGAAAATTTCTTATTTAGTACTACAGTTTTATGATATTCTTATTTTCTATTCACTTATAAGTGAGAGTCTTATGTTCAATTCTCGTCAAAGGTGAATTTGAACAATATTATTGCTAGCAATTGTGATGATAAACCTACCCTCCTTTTGTTTAATGTAAATAATATCATTTGTTCAAGAAAAAAATTAGCCTAAGGTCAATGTCATTTTCATCTTCTTATACTCTTAGAAGCCGAAATCATACTATGGCCACTACGTTAAGCTTTTGCTAATATAAATTTATTTCTTATAATTTTACAATTTTTTTCCTATACATGTGTCCGCTCTTAGCTATGTAAATTTTCACCTCCACCAATTTTTGATAAGTTTTGCTACACACACAAGCCTTGAATTCTCTTTTTAGAGCAAGTGACTTAGGCATCAGAGATTCAATGGCCAATCACCCCCGCCCACCTTGTGGGCACGTGTGGCTTTGGTCATTGATCAAAGGTGTGTATTTGTTTTGTAGTACAATTTTGCAAGATAGAAGGCGGCATAATTTTACTACCACATACACCATTTATAAAAACTTCCAATTGATTTTATATTCGTAAAATTAATTTATGCACTTCTGCAAGATCAGTTTCAAAATTCATGCACTTATGCAAGATCAGTTTCAAAACTCTTACTCTTCTGCAAGATATGTTTCAAAAAATTTAGCACTGCAGCAAGATCAGTTTCAAGATTCATGAAAATTTACAAGATTAATTTCAAAATTTCAGCAATTTTGCAAGATGAGTTTCAAAATTTATGAAATTATGCATGATCATTTTCAAAATTCCTACACTTCTGCTTAATTAGTTTTTAAAAGTTTAGCACTTTTGCAAGATCAGTTTCAAAATTTATGCACTTCTGGTATATCAGTTTTAATATTCATGTAGTTCCGCAAGATTAGTATGAAGAAGAAAAGGAGGAAAGAAAAGTATGAAGAAGAAGTAGGAGAGAGAGAGAGGACGAAGAAGAAGAAGGAGAGAGAGGTTGGAGAAGGAGGAGAGAAAAAGATATCAGAGAAGTACCTAAGAAAAACAAGGAGAGAGAAATAAGAAGATAGTGATTTATCTTTCAAACATGGATGGGCAAAATTGTAAATGCAAAGATAGTAAGAAAAACAACCACGTGGCACATGGAAGTTTTGTTCCTCTACGAAATAAATCAGTTTTTTTTAATAAGGCGTCCAGCTGATGGCTTCACTACAACCATTGACTCTTCTAAGTGAAGAGAATATTCGTAAAGGTATTTCAACCTCCCACTCGTTATCATCGTATGATTCATCAACGAAAAGTATCGAACAAAGAATGTGCCGTGTTGAATATATGCTTGAAATTCACAACCACTAAGCCACTTCATCATGATTATAAATAAAAAACTTTCTCTCCCCAAAAATCAAAATGTATTATAGTTTGGCTTTTTGTGTAATCATAAAATAAAAATAATAATTTTTTTTGCCGCTATAAGATAACAAGATTCATGAAATAAGCAAAACAAACTTGTCAAAAAAAAAAGAAAAGAAAAGACAAATGATATTTAACTCTAGAATCCCCATAAACACCTTTTTTATCCTTTTCTTTTTATTTTTTTAGTGTATGAATAATCAGAAATATGAAATTTGTAGTAGCACGATTAACCTTTTTTAATTTAGAAAAGTGTAGGAAGTTAGGAACATACTTAAATTTATGGGTGATGTTACTGGAAGAAGAGTTAAATTAAGGCTACGTTTGGAGGATGGATTGCCAAGTTCTAATTATGAATTGATAGGAGGAATCATTACACAGGTATATAAGAGAGATTTGTAAATTTCTCTCTCATGCGTTTGTGATCACTTCCTAAATAATTTGACCTCATGCCCTTGGAACATGGAAATCCCTCAGGGTTTAGGGTTTAGGGTTTATGTAGGCAAATCTAATTACTTTAATATATTTAATTTTGTCAGGAGTAGCAAACCGCGATTGCTGCTCAAATAAAAAAAAAAAAAAAAAAGTGTTTGATCTTATCCATGTATCACGATTGGAATAAACTTAAACGAATTAATATTTTAATTCAATGTATCACGATATTCTTTTATTTTTTACAACAAAGAACAACTTATTATTGTATAAAATAACATTGAGGCTAAAAGAAAGTTTTAATCTGTCCTCATTCTAAATTAACAGCAAGTATGAAGTAAGCATGATGCACTTGTCAAAAAATAAAAGCAAGCAATATACGCTTGTCGAATAACAAAACGAAGAAGATAAATGGTACTTAACTCCAGAACCCTCAGACACCATTTTTGTTTTTGTTTTCTTTTTATCAGAAGACAAAAATTGATTATTAAAGTAGAAAATTATAAGTCCTCAAAAATTTTAATTTACCTCTTAAATCATCTTTTATGTTATTTAATTTTTTTATCTTTTGTTTTGGGGTTTTTTTTGGCTGCTCAACTAACATTTTAATTGTTATTTATGTTATCGATCGTTATTGTTCATGAGATTTGAACTTTGAACATCCACCAAAAAATTAGATATTATATGCTACTAATATAATTGTGGACGAATAGCTAGATAGGTGGTACAAAAATAATACACTCTTATAAGAGGTGTGTGTTATGAATGTTATAAGATTAGCTGTCCTTATAATTATCTAAGAAGTAAGAAGCATGCGTAAATTTGAGACAAATATTAGTATTTTGGTGAAGTTTCCTAGCTGGTTTCATAGCTGGTAAAGCTTGCAAAAATTCTTATAAGAAAAATATCAATATGTAAGTCCTAGCGAAGTTTCTTTTATTATCTCTTGTTAACAATTGGAATAACTTTTCTCTTATCGCTCTATTGTATATAATTATGGATCTATCTTTATGCGACAAACATGAAATAAGCATAATGCACTTGTTAAAAAGTGAGAAAGAAAAAAGATAAATGAACTTAACTCAAGAATAACCCAAAATAATCATTATTGTTTATTTATTAGAAAACAAGACTATCATTTTTTTTTAAGAGTTAGTAGATCTAGAATTTTGGTATGAAAATGAGAGAACGGCTAGGAGAACACCAAGTCAAGGCAAAAAACCGACGACTATAGAGTTATTAGATCTAGGATTTCGGTATGGAAAGGAGAGAATGGCTGCTAGTAGGGCTGGGCACGGGCCGGGCCGGGTCCAAATTCGGAGGAACCGGACCTACCCGTTTTAAAATGTAACGGGCCGGGTAGAGAGATTTTAAGTTTGAGAACCGGACCTAACCCAGCCCGTTTCAAACGGGCCGGTTCGGGACGGGTCACGGGTCCAATTACTTTTTTTTTTTTTGGATCTGACATTGGGCTCCTTTTTTATTACCAATAACTCACATATTTACATTTACAAGAGAGGCCCATACAAACACATCAACAAAAGTATGGACCTGATAACAAAACCAAGCCCAACAGAAAAAAAAAAA
>JADOBS010300662.1:0-10999 GCA_015708375.1 Cydonia oblonga | reverse complement strand
CTTCTCATACGATGCTCAATTTTGGCATTTGAATATACCAACGTGATCTACACAACCCCACGAACATAGGGATATTTTTAGATTTAATTTTTGATGACCCACGCGCCCCCACGCGCCGAGGAGGGCATGGACCTACGCGCCCCCCACACGCGTCATCTTCTTCCTCGCGACGTCGGCGCCGTCGCCGGCGCCGGAATCTGGAAAACCTGCAACTCATGTTTTCTCCTTCATTTCTTCACCATTTCTTACATAATTGGTACCATTTTAAAGCCTCGGACCTCTAGAACAAGATTCTAGTACTTTTAAACCTTAAAATTAACAGGTTTTACCTCGATCTTAAACGATAATCCGACGATCCAAAACTCACTCCGTTCTCGATCCTCCGTCCACCATTTCTTACCAACGAACTATTCCCAAGCTCGTGGGAACCTCCTCTAGCTCGCTATGATCCTAGAATTAATAGAAATTTAAGGAATAAAAAGTTCATGAACAGTGCCAAAATCGGAAAATCGAAAATGTGAAGATCCTTACGTCCAATCCTTCATATTTCTTTCCTCCGAGCTTCCTGAGAATCCTTTTAACCTCACTTACGTGTGCATGAACAGTGCACACCTTCGGGGGTTAGGGTTCACCACGATATCGAGGGTTCTGGGTTCCAATTTTCACATATACGGACTCAGTGACTCGAGAGGAAGATGATGCTTACCTTAGAATCGTCGATCTGTGGTGATTGAAAGGCCTTGCCCTTGGTCCGTACAAGAATGGTGTTGGATGCAGAAATTCGAAGAGAGAGAGAGACACGGGAAGGGGAAGAGAGGGAGAGAGAGAGTGTGGTATCCAAACTTAACCCTAACCACACAATTTGAACATTAATTTTTGAAATAATAAAACTTAGAGCATTAGCAATTAAATTTCATAATTCAACTAGAGAATTTACATACCTTAGGGGTGATTCAAGGGTAGAAATGTCATTTCACGTCCTCGAGGGTTCGATATTTTGAACGGGCTGTGACATGTATACCCGTTAAGAACCTGTTATTAACGAGTTCTTAACGAGTCACTTGATAATGACCCGATTAGTTATCGTGTTGGCCCGAAACCTGTTATTTTCGTGTCGTGTCAGAAACTGCCGGGTCTAATGGCAATCAAGCAGGGCAATTGAAGCCAGCCAACCAGCCCGAAATGCTGGGGTGGCTGTCAGCAACTCACATGGGATTTGACTTTTTTTTTTAAGACGAAATAAAAAAAAAAATTAAATTCTAATTTTCTTCCTATAAGTATCTAAAGCCATTTCTACACAACTTCTCACATCTTTTTCACCATTCCATAATATCTCACCTCATTTTATTTATATTCTTCACATTCTTAAAACTCCTATCTGAAAAATTAATTTTTTATTTTTGAAGCAAAACAAACATAGCATTCCGAAAAATTATTAAGATTACATAATGATAAGACATTTGGAGAGTCACTCATTTATAAATATGGTAGTTTAATTCAATTAATCAATAAAGTTAAAGAACAAACTTAAAAATAATAAATTATTGAAGGGGCTAAAAAATAGCCTCCTTCGGTTGGAGATGACATATAAATATGGTTTGGCAGTGCTCGTTAAAAAATAATTTCTCGCAAGGCTATAATCCGGACGAGGGCTAAACATAGCACATTTGGTTGGAGATGGAGATGAGTTTTGAGGATATAATAGTCCAATGAGCTCCACAGAACTATAGCCCAACCATCGGTTAGAGATGAATTTTGAGCAAATTAGATCATTTTTTAGCTTTTAGACCCTTAACCCTCTCCATTGGTATGGCCTTACCACATTTTTTGGATCCCAGCTCCTCGGTTGCAATAATTGATTCAAATTCAACGACTAGATTTGAAAACACCCAAATGTAGTTTAATTAAATTAACCAATAAATTTAAAAGTGTAAACTTAAAGCTAATAAATTATTGAGATGCTATGTTTAGCCTATTTGATTGAAAATGATATATGAGTAAGGTCTGCACTGTTTATTTAAAAATAATTTTTTGGGGGGTTATAATTCTAAATGGGCTATGTTTAGCTTTTTCAGTTGAAAATGACATAAGTTGTGGTTAACCCTTTGTAGTTTAGTACTTTTGTCGTAGCACGGTTTCGGGTTTAGGTTAGTCTTACACGAAAAGCCTTGAGCCATTCAGCATAGAAACCTTAGGTCGACCAAATGCTATACTCCATAACTATATTTGGTCGACTTAGTTTCACTGTTAAAGATGGCTTGAGCCATTTAGCAAAGAAACAGTAGGTCGACTGAATGCTATACTCCATAACTGTATTCAGTCGACTCATTGAGGGAAACTTACAACAAGTCTTTTCACTGCTCTTCCTACAGTCTTTCTGCAAGCATCATACTTTTTTGCGGCAGCATGCTGCTGCTCCTTGAAACTAGGGATTTTAGGTGACTTGTTGATGTAAATCTCCTTAAATCAAGGAGTGCCTTGTAATCAATAAAAATCTTTTTGTTTAGTCCCTAAATCAAGGAGAAGGTGGCGTGTCCCTTCTTCCTTGTTTTTTGTTTTGCTGCCTTATATTGTGCTTACTGTAAACACATTCAATATTAATGGAAATATGTCAAAAACTTATTTTTCAACATGGTATCAGAGCAGTGTCTTTTTTAGGCCTGACTTTGCAACCCTTTGCTGTGATTTTTTATTCTTCACGGCCAACAATATGGTAGAAAAAAATTCAGTCATTCAACAAGCTGAAAGCTCTCTTACCTCCCCGGCTACGAATTTTTCTAAGGTTGATATCAACCCAAATCAAAGACTCAGTTCAATTTTGCTGAATGAGTTTAATTATCTTCCTTGATCAAGGGCAGTCTCTTTGGCTCTTGGTGGAAGGGCCAAACTTGGCTTCATCAATGGAGTCATTAAAGCACCAGAAATTTCGTCTCCAAATTATGAAGCATGACTGTGCAAAGATCAGTTAGTTATGTCATGGTTGCTAAATTCTATGGAGAGGAAAATTGCTGAAATTTTTAGCTATTCTAATTCATCACAACATCTATGGAACCAAGTGAAGGAAATGTATGGCAATCAAAATAACTCGGCCCCGTGTCTTTCAACTCATGAGAGATGTTGCAGCTCTTTAACAAGAAAACAAGTCATTCGTGCGACATCTTGGAGACCTTACCACTATGTGGAATGAGCTTGATATCTATCGACCTTATACCACAGATGCGACAGTGTTGCTAAAAAGAGCCGAGGAGGACAGAAATTTTCAACTACTAGCAAGCTTGAGCTCGGAGTATGAATACTTGAGAAGTCACATTTTGATGACTTCAGAGCTTCCGTCTTTCTCGAGCGTGTGTGCCACCATTCAATTTGAAGAGGTCAGAAGACAAATTATGGGATTAGATACCAAAGTTGTCACGTGAGAATCTCGAGCATATGCCTCGAATTACCAGTCACCTGAGGTGAAGGTTTACAAAGGTAAGCGCCCCGACTTGAAGTGTGATCATTGTCTTGGAATTGGCTATCGCGGGATTGGTCACACCAAGGATCGGTGTTGGCTCCTTCATCCCGAGTTGAAACCAAAGCTCAACAAGGATATCAAAGGACCATACAAGGTTGCTGCTAGTTCACCTTACAAAGTCAGTCATATAGCAAACCTAGTATAGTCCATTTCAAATCATGTCGCCACTGATGGGCTGTTGGATTTTACTTCAAGTCCCGTTGCTCTAATAAATGAATTTGTGTCATTTCTTCAACAGAATAAAGGGAATGGAAAGGTTGAAGAGGCAACAGTGATTGAATCCGAGAACCATTTTGCGATGCTTGGCAAGTTTGCAGGGTTTTTAATAGAGGCTAAAGGTGTACCACATGAAGCTGCCCCAAGTATTTTCCATGCTTTTTCCACTGCTCTAAATAATAGTTGTGTGCATAGATTCGGGTGCCACTGATCACATGACAAACCAACGAACAAACTTGCTTGACTTTCAAAAAATGTCATCTCAAGTGTCAGTTGCTAACGGAAAAGGAGTCTCCGTTATAGGTAGAGGAAAAATTAGGTTAATTTCGAACCACGTTGAGTCCACTGCCCTATATGTCCCTGCCTTCCCTTTCTAACTTCTTTCCATTGGAAAAATTACCAAGACTTTAAACTGTCTTGCAATTTTCTCACCAAAAAATGTGATTTTTCTGGATCTAGTCACCGGGAAGACGATTGGTGAAGGTTTCTTTCTCAATGGTCTTTACTATTTGCCAAGAAAAGGCTCTCTGTCCAAAGGTCTCCAATTTAGTGCAGCCTCAAGCTCAAAACAACCCCAAGATCCACATTTATGGCACCAATGTCTAGCTCATCCATCCACCCCTATTTTGTCTAAGTTATTTCCTACCATGTGTCAAACTCTTATCAAGTGTGACACTTGTAATTTTTCCAAATTCGCTAGATTACTTTTCAATTCTTCCTTGTCTAGAGCTAGTAAGCCTTTTGAAATTGTACACTCGGATATTTGGGGTCCAATTAATGAATCCTTTGGCGGTTACAAATATTTTGTGACATTTGTTGATGATTTCACAAGAGTTAGTTGGATATATCTCTTGAAATTCAAAAGTGAAGTGTTTACTATGTTTAAAGATTTTCACAATCTTGTTACTACTCATTTTGAGTCCATCATTCAAACATTAAGATCGGATAATGGCACTGAATACATGTCTAACGACATGACACAATATTTGAGCATGCATGGCATATTTCATCAAACAAGTTGTGTTGGGACGCCCCAACAAAATGGGGTGGCCGAGAGGAAAAATAGAGACCTCCTTCAGAAGACACGTTCTCTGATGCTTCACATGAACATTCCTAAGAAGTTTTAGTCACAAGGCGTGCTCACTGCCACATATTTGATAAAGGCTTCCAAGTTGGATTTTAAGGTTCAAGTCACCTTATGAAGTTCTTAAAAATCGGCCTATAGATATGTCACATTTAAAAGTGTTTGGATGTACATGTTTTGTGCATGTTCAAGCATCTCATCATGATAAGTTGGATCCTCGATCTATTAAGTGTGTGTTTTTGGGCTACTCTTCAACTCAGAAATGGTATAAATGTTTTAATCCTGTTACTAACAAGATTGTGGTGTCTCGAGATGTAAAATTTGAGGAGTCCATTCATTATTTTCACAAAGGAACTGCAGATTCAAGTACTTGGGAGGATTTGATTCCGCTGCCTAATCATATTGGGGATATTAACTTAGACTATATTCAAGTTAATATCACTCATGCTCCTGCTTCCGATCCCTCACATCCTCCTGATTCTTCAAGTCATCAAGAGGTTGATCAAGTTGATGCCTCTTATGTTCCTGCTTCTGATACATCTCCCAACCATCAAGAGATTGATCCACTTCCAGTTAGAAGAAATCCTCCAAGAGTATGCCAACCTCCACCAAAACTGTTGGATTATGTTACCTATGCAGCACGACATCCAATCACTCTTGCATATCATCGCTACTCATCTGCCCATGCAGCCTTTCTCAATGCTATCTCAAACCACCATGAACCCAGTACATTTCAGGAAGCCAACCTCCATACCAAATAGAGTCAGGCTATGGATGAGGAATTGCAAACTTTTAACGACAACCACACTTGGAGTCTTGTTCAACTCCCTTGTGGCAAAAAAGTCGTGGGCAGTAGGTAGGTCTACAAGCTCAAATTCCATTCTGATGGCTCTATTGAGCATTATAAAGCATAATCGGTGGCTCGGGGTTTTACTCAAACGTATGGGGTGTACTACAAGGAGACTTTTGCACCTGTGGCCAAGATGAATATAGTTCGGATCCTTCTTTCTGTGGCAGTCAACCAAGGTTGGTTCTTATTCCAAATGGATGTTAAAAACGCGTTCTTGCATGGGGAACTTGAAGAAGAAGTATACAATGAACTACCTCCTGGACATCCTCAAGCCTCCCAAAATGGCCTTGTTTGTAAGCTCCATAAAGCCATTTATGGGTTAAAACAATCCCCTTAAGCATGGTACGCTAAGTTAAGCTCGGTGTTGGAAGAGGTAGGATTGTCGAGGAGTAATGCAGATTCATCCTTGTTTGTTCGCATAGGTTCATTGGGTAAATTGGTGGTGTTAATTTACGCCGATGATCTTATCATAATTGGCGACAATATGGACGAGATTGTGTCTCTCAAATGGTCTCTTCATCAGAAGTTTGCTATCAAAGATCTTGGTAAGCTAAACTACTTTATCAGCATTGAGATGACAATTTCTCATAAGGGATTGTTTTTTAACCAAACAAAGTATGTGTTGGACCTTCTTCGAGAGGTCGATATGCTTGATTGCAAACCAGTCACAACTCTCTTAGATTGCAAGCTCAAGTTGGACATAGCTGGGGAACTTCTCACTCATGTAAGTTACTATCAACGATTAGTTGGTAAACTCATTTATCTTACTATTAGACGGCCCGATATTACTTATGATGTGAGTCTTGTTAGCCAGTTTATGCATGCCCCCACTGTTACTCATCTTCATGTTGTTAAGAGGATACTACAGTATCTCAAAGGGTCAATTGGGCGTGGTATTCTCATGAGAAATAATGGTTCCACCCAAATACAAGGCTATACGGACGCAGATTGGGCAGGCAATGCTCTCGATCGCAAGTCAACCACGGGTTATTGTACTTTCATGGGTGGAAATTTGGTCACTTGGAAAAGCAAAAAACAGAATGTCATTGCTCGATCTAGTGCTGAGGTGGAATATCGTGCAATGGCTTCCACTGTGTGTGAACTTATATGGCTCAAGAGTCTTCTTTTTGACTTGGGATTCCCTAGCAATGCACCGATGTCCCTCATGTGTGACAACCAAGCCGTGATTCACATTGCATCCAATCCAGTCTTCCATGAACATACCAAGCATATTGAAGTGGATTGCCATTATGTACGAGCTCAAGTTCAGTCCAAAGTTATTCAAACTCTCTTTACTCGTAGCCATGATCAATTGGCTGATTTGTTTACCAAGGCGTTGCCAGCTACATATTTTCAGCACCTTCTTAGCAAGCTTGGTTCCATTAATCTTATGGATCTAGCTTGAGGGGGAGTCTTGCATGAAAATCCTTGAGCCTTTCAGCACAGAAACCTTAGGTCGACCAAATGTTATACTCCATAACTATATTTGGTCGACTCAATTTCACTGTTAAAGATGGCTTGAGCCATTGAACACAAAAAAATTAGGTTGACTGAATGCTATACTTCATAACTGTATTCGGTCGACTCATTGAGGGAAACCTGCAGCAAGTATTTTCACTGCTCTTCCTGCAGTCTTTCTGCAAGCATCATACTTTCTACAGCAACATGCTGCTGCTCCTTGAAACTAGGAATTTTAGGTGACTTGTTGATGTAAATCACCTTAAATCAAGGAGTGCCTTGTAATCAGTAAAAATCTTTTTGTTTCATCCCTAAATCAAGGAGAAGGTGGCGTGTCCCTTCTTCCTTGTTTTTTGTTTTGCTGCCTTATATTGTGCTTGTTGTAAACACATTCAATATTATTGGAAATATATCAAAACTAATTTTTCATCATTTAATGTTGCTAACCTTAAATACTATTAGTTACTATTTAATATCTAGGTGTGGCTAATCTATACCAAAGTTAGATTTACTTTTTGAAATAAATTAGACTTCAACTTTGCTCAGTTCATCAAGCTTGTGAGCAGCTTAATCGTATTTACAACACAAGTGAAGTTTGGTTTGAGCTTCCATTAAACATGTGTTACAAAGACTTTTTTAATGACATGTCTTCTTAATTGGATCTGAAAAAATTATGGAGATGATAGAATAAAAAAGAATGAGATCAACTATTCTTCTAAACAATATAATATCTAATTTTCAAGTAATGAATTTCATATTGAAATGCAGGCGCTTCATATATTTTGATCCTTTATATGTTAGTAATATAGAGCACGTATTAAGTACATGTAGAGAGCATAAGTTGGATTAATTTCTAAATTTTTAATTGAATAAGTCAACTTGTTATAAATTTTAGGGAACTTTCATGAAAAGGGTTTAGGTTAAGTTTATTTTAACCTAAAATCATGTTATAATTTTATTTAATAAAAAGAATTAAATATTAATAAAAAAAAAACCCTTAAACTTTTAATAAAAATGACAAAAGAACTTAAATTTTAATGAAAATGACACAATTTTAATATAAAAAAAAAAACAAAACAAAACCTGACTTGCAGGACCTCGCACATCTATCACATATACTGTTTATGAAACTGAACATTATTTATGAAATCATATATACTAAAACTCAAACGGGGTGGGTACTGTGGATGACCAGTGGGAAGACTGTTTTGCCCCTACGTTTTTTCTCGATTTCCCTTGCTGCTTCCTCTTTTATGCAGTCCAATGACTGTTTTGTCCCTTCCGTCCGCTTGTCAGTCATCTACCTTCTTTCTCTTTCGTCTGTCTTCTCGATTTTTCTCTTCGTATTTGCTGCTCTCTCACAGATTTCTCTTATCTTCCTCTTGAACGAGAGATTTTTCAGTGTGACGGGAACACGAGGGGTACATCATGTGTCATTATACAAATGGTAAGATATATGTGTTAAAAAGTTAATAAATTTAAAAATACAATTTTTTATTATTTGTATAAAAACACGTAATGTACTCTTCATGCTTCGGTGACAAGGAAAAAAATTTCCTCTCGAACTCGCCCTTTCTCGCTCTCAATTTTTGGTGCCTGGTGGATTCCTGCTCGCTCTGCAGTGGTTAAACCACAGAAATCATCATTCATCGGGTCTCTATTTCGATTCCTCGGTGTGTTGGTCAAAATACCAAACTTTCCAGGTTTGAAACCAAAAAGCATCTTTGCAAATGGATTTCCTTGCTTTTACAGATTAGTTTTGTGTTCGATGCATGTTGATTTTTTTCTTTTTGAGTTTTTTTTGTTCTGCTGAAATTACATTTGAAGCCTGTGAAGACCTCTGTGTTTAAGGTGAGTGGTTTTGAAATTCCACGGTTTTGATTCTACTTACAGCCTGAGGTGTGATTTTAGATCTGAAATTTTCAAGCTTTTTTATTAATCTTAGCCCAGATTAATTAACTATAATTAATTTTTTTTCTTTTCCGGTTATGTAGCTTAAGTGGCTAAAGTTAAGAAAGAGCAATTGTGGGTTAAAGTCTTCATATTTGAAAGTTGAATCTGAAGCCTTTGAAGGGCTTTGTGAACGTGTCCTCGCGTGTGCAGCAGACCTTCATAGCAATTTGGGGTAAGTCTTCGTGTGTACATGTTACTTTATTTCAGTTAGTTCATTTTCTTTAGCATTTTTGTGCAATTTTTTGGAAGCCTAAATGATTCAGAATTGGAATTTATGTGTAAGGATACGAAATGCGCCATTGATTCAGTTGTGACGCACGACGGGGTGAAGTTTCCGTGCTGGGCGCTGTCTGATCTGTCGTCGTTTCAGCAGAACTTTGGAGGAGATGCTTATGACAAGGTAATTTTGGAGCTGGGGAAGTGTTTAATCTTTGTTGGGTTTATGTCAATTCTTCTCTTCTCCTTTTTAATAATTATTTGGGGGGGAAAGGAAACCTTATGAGATGAATGAAATAGTGCGATATGATGCACGCCTTATGGCGCAAGGTTTCTCTCAAAACATCTTGTGATTGATAGTAGCATGATGAAATGTGGTTAGTGTTTCTCCATGGGGATATAAATACGGAGATTGATATGTAAGTTCCTGAAGAATTACATGGACTGGTTCAAATAGTTCCAAAACCACGGAACACCCTGTTAACTTGTTTGAGGCGTTCACTTACAATCCGAAGGATGTGGTATACCCATCTAAGTGATTATTTGATTAGTCAGGGATATGAATTATTCCCTTGAGTGTTAAACTATGAAGTCTTATTCCAAATTGCTAGAGTTACAGTTAATGTCATTGAGACAAATCTCACTTAGACTCCAGAAGAGCTTGAGAAAACTACCTCACACCTGAAGATGAAATTTAAGATGAATGATCTTGGGAAAACTCATTTATGCCTTAACCTAAAGTTAAAGCATTGTTATGACGGTATTTTGGTCTACTAGTTGAACTACACCCCGAATGTGTTACTTTTGAGTATACCTTTGATCGTCCATACGTTATATGCAAATGAAACCCTTGAAGAGGTTATGGAATCCGAAATTCCATATCTAAGTTCAACTTTGCACTTTGTTGTACTTAGCTCATTGTATTTAGACAGGACATCTCATTCGATGTTGATCTTGGTAAAGATGTAGCACCGCGCCTACACGCAACCACTGAATTGGTATTAAAGACGTTCCCTGAAGGTACTACGAATTTGGGCAAATCAAATCCCAACACATCTCGAGCGGATCCAACCCCCTGATCCTCGGAATGATGCTTGCCTTGTTTGTTATGTTAAAACTAGTTACTTATCAAACCCGCACAAGCCAAAATCTCCAAATGGTTATGTCTTTACCGTTAGAGATATCTCAATATCTTGAAGGTCCACAATATGACCTTAGTTGCAAAATCTTCGAATCGTTCCAAGACTTACCACACTTCACTATGCCACAAGTGAGACATGGTTAGGAGTTCTTGTTGAGCATATTTGAAGTACTTGCTGTGCTTTTATCTATCGTTCAGTCCCAACAACGATCTATGAATGCCACATGTATCCACCCGACCAAGCCATGATACATCAAATAAAATTAACACCAAGACATATTGCGTCTACATCCACATCAGCAAAGCATCAGGAGATTGAAGTCATGCAAGCCGATCCTAGAGAACCTTGCTGACCTCTACACGACGTCACTGCCGAAGTCAACATTCCAGAAGCTTGTCCGATGAATTGGTATGCCTAACTATCATATGCAATGCTTGTAGTTTTCATTTGGAAGTTATGTCAAACTCAATGGGAGTATCCAGAAGTATACTCACTTGATCTTAATGTACTCTTTTCCCTTACGATTAGGAGCATTTTTCCTACTGGGTTTTTGCTACCTAACTAGG
>JADOBS010300661.1:0-10998 GCA_015708375.1 Cydonia oblonga | reverse complement strand
TTCGATGTCGACACGTGTCGCGCTGTGATTGGCCTCCTGGTTGGAGGGAGATTCTTGTGGATCCTTGACAGTATAATGTTGACCGGTGCTCAGTAGTTTCGGGATTGGTCAAGTATGGTACAAACATTTTTCTTTTGTTGTTTGATTTCATTTTAATTTCTTTAATTCTAGGTACTAGACAAGAAAGACATGGCAACTGCCAATCTATTAAAACTTAAAGCTCAAATGGCTAATCTTAATTACTTTTATTATGTCACAAATTCTTGAACAGTCTAAGATGCAAAGTGTGGTGGACACATGCATTTGGTGTGCTCTCTATGCAAGGCTATCAAACTAATCAATGTCATCAATAAATTGAGAATGGAGGTTGAGAAAGTGTCACTGTCGTGGGTTATCAAGGCCACAATCAACCAAGGAACGACTCGTCCTTCAACACTTACAATCTGGGCTGGAGAAACCCTCTGAATTTTATGTGGAGGGGTCCTTAACAACTTCAACAGCAAGGAGGGTATAGGCAGCCACCCCAAGGTTCTATCCAAGATCTATGGTGCCATCACAAAGTTCCCCACAACAATTCCAACCAAATTTGGTTTATCCATGGAGCATGTTAAAATTCTTCAAACACTAATTGCTTTTCATGCTTCCATGATTTCGGGACACCAAAATCAAGTTAAGGAATTGGTATATTTGAATAATCGAATAGAGCAAATAGCATAATTCTTAAGATAAAATCAAGAACAAGGAAAACTCCCTAGTTCAAATATTGTTAATCTGATGGAAAGTTTTGAAACCACTAACTCTATCACTTTGAGAAGTGGTACAGAGGTTTGACTAAACCAAAGACATCTAAACATAGCCAAACAATGAACAAACGGGTTCTATTTGAAGAGAATATGAATGATCTAACCATGGCAAGGAAGGAACAATCCTTGCCGCAATCCACGACCATCTCGAAGCCTAGTGCTTTAACCCCTAAAGCTTCTTTGCCACTCAATTATGTTGAAGTTGTTCCAAATTCAATTCTTTGTAGCCTTATTAATCCAAATGTACCTTTCCCTTGAAAATTTACTTAGTCTAAGAATGAAGAGGATAAGAAAGACATCTTGGAAAATTTCTGAAGGGTTCAAGTAAACATTCTGCTTCTTGAGCATACGCAAGTTTCTAAATATGCTAAATTTTTGAAAAAGCTTTGTACAATAAGAAGAAGGATTCCAGAAAAAGTAGTAAGGGAATATTTACAGTTTATTAATAAGAATATATGTAAGATAGCCATAGCCAAAGGAATTGGATTTGGTCACACAAGACAAGCCACTGCCCTCATACCAAGTCTAACAGAGAACAACTCTACAAGTTTTGAAATCTTGACTGCCCTTAAGTTCTTACCACAGCACCAAAGTAAGCACCTCCCCCAATTTCAATTCCCTTTTCTACTAATAAGTTGTTAGCTTCAGTAATTCAGGCAACCACGCTTGAGCTTAGACCGATATTGGATTTTAAAGTATCACCTTCCGTTCAAAGATCCAATGCGTAAAAGTAATGAGGAGCATTTTTTGAAAAACATGCCCCACCATGCCACAGTTCATAGTGAGAATTAAATGAAGGTATCATCTGCTTGGAAGACCTTAAAGTAAGCGCTTCTTACGAGGCAACCTATGTGTTCAAAGTAGGAAACAACTGAATTTCTGGCTTCTACACTCAAATTTGCTTTCGTTTACTGTTCTCTTTATAATTTTTTCTTGACCATGATTGTTTTGTTTTGTAGGTCTTGTTTGCATATGCCTTTTATTTCTTTCTTGTTTGGGTTTTATTTTTGATACATTATGGACAATGTTTGGTTTAAGTGTGGGGTAGCGGTTGGTTGGGGGGAGGAGTAAACATATTGTTTTGCATGATTTTTCTTCAATTTCACCATCACTGTTTTAATTTGTGCATGCTAAAAAAAAAAAAAATTGAAGAACCAAATTGTCAGTTGGTTAGTTTTTGTTTGTTTGTTTGTGACTTAGGGTACCTTCGAACATAATGATGAGGATTTGGTTTTTAATTGCATGACTGTTAAAGAATATTACAAGCATGGGTGAAAGTTTGATATGCTCTTTGGTTCATACTTAGTTGTAGTTGTCATTTGCGAATTCACATGTAATTACAAAGAAAATATAATTAGTTTTCATAACATGCTTGAAGGAAGACACTTAAAGTAACATTACAACCTTGTGAGATTTGAGTCTATGCTTTGCTTGTAGAGTTTTTAATATGTGAATATTCTTGTTTCTAAAGTCGTTGCATGACCTCATTACTTCTTTGCTTGGTTGCTTCTTAGAATGCATATTCATCGTTTAGTTCCAAATACCAGACCTCATGCCCATTTCGTTCAAAGTATTGAATTGATTACATAACAAACATAACAAGATGAGGGTTTCTAGTTACCACCATAACCAAATAGGCTTATCCCTTGCATATGTATCATAGGATAAACCCTTTAAGCCTTATTAATTCTATTTTTCTTTGTTAACCTGTATAATCCCTACCTAGCCTAGTCAAGGTTCTAAAAGACGTTAGGCGGAAGTTGGGAAGGGGGTTGGGGCCTAGTGCCTAGACGGCTAAACTGGTCTTAGGCGGGGGCCTAGCCGCCTAGACGGATTTAAGTAAATTTATTATATATTTGTATAAATAAGTGTCTATTTATTCTTAAAGAAAAACACATAAGTGTATTCACAAATTGCAAAATAAAATCACATAAGGTTTAAAATATTAGAACATATTGAAAACATGGAGAATAAGTATATAAAGAGTGCTCACCCACATATTTAATAAGTCTCTTACATTTTATTGAAAAAATAAAATGTAAAATAAAAGTTATCGATTTTCTGTCTAAGTTAGAGTCGAGATCTAGGCGGGTGTCGATACGGGTTTAGGTAAGCCAAGCGGGCGCCTAGGTGGACGAGGCGGGCACCTAAGCAGGTCTAGGCGTACTTTCTTAATTTTCAAATACCTAGGGACTAATCGAGGCGGTGGCCAACCGCCTAGTACCTAGGCGACGCTAGGCTGGAATTTTTAGAATGATGAACCTAGTATTGGAATATCCATCCCTTTTCTTAAAGAATAGTGGAGCATTACTTATTGAGAATTCCTTTTCATGAACAGTTTATACAAATACAAGTGTGGGGGAGAGATCTGTTCTTTTGTATCTTGTCAATCTTGGTTTCTGTTTTGCAGGACCATGATTTTCCATTGTCGAAACAAGGCAGATCGAAATACAAATATTGTAAAAGTTCAATCACGGACTCAACACCTTCCCAGCGAAGTTGAACAAAAGGAGCAGTGATGCCACCATCATCCTGTTCCGAAGCAGTGGGCGAAGTTCGAAGACTTAGCTGAGATTGATCATGATTGTTCCCCAAGATACGAAAACCTAACCCAGCAAGGAATTAATAGGTTTCCTATAATCCTGGAGTCCTCAGAATCTAAGGATTGGCGTGCGCTACAAGTAACCACACTCCTAAGAGGATGCAATATCTACTTCCTAGATATCCTTCAGGATTCTCTCGATTTAATACTGATTCTCTATCATAAAAGGGTATCTACCTTGAATGGTATAAATACACCATTCTAGGGTTCCTCTTTGGTAACGCAATTATCACACACTTATTCTTTTACCTACTACTTTAATCTCATAGCATTACTTACTAAATTGATTATCAGAGAGCTTTTGACCAGCACACCCCATGGTACTTAGCTACTTCTAATTGTTTATTATTTTGCATGTAAACTGATTTGTGCATCTCCACCCTTCACGGTGGTGCACGAATTTGAGTCCAATAATTGGTGCTATCATTAGGAGGGAACTCATCTTCTGCACTACCAAATTACTTTACCTAACTCTTTCACCACTCTAGGGGCGAGCAACCAAACCTCTCATGCTCCAACTATATGAGGGAACAATGAGGCTCTCATTGTTGGATCTTACCCCACTATGGACAAATCTGGGAGACTTTCCTAAAGATCAACAACTTTACTGAAAAATTGCAGAAAGCTTATATAGTTTATCACACTGAAAATCATACAAATTTCGTGGACATTGAG
The DNA here is from genome assembly GCA_015708375.1 of Cydonia oblonga. Classification (NCBI taxonomy): domain Eukaryota; kingdom Viridiplantae; phylum Streptophyta; class Magnoliopsida; order Rosales; family Rosaceae; genus Cydonia; species Cydonia oblonga. Next base: position 6,918 of record JADOBS010300661.1, on the reverse strand, counting down.
AAATGGATGAAAGCTCTGGAAAAACCCCAGTAGGACCACTCCATAGACCCAGATTCATGTCCTTAACTATGAAAACATAAGTACCATAATTCCAGAAAGTCAGCCCATCGTGCCGACTTTAACCCTAACCTTAACGGAAATTGTTAATCTAGGCACATGAATCCCACATAATAGACAGGTTGTGAACAATGCCTTTGGAGGAATGATATATATCCAAAACGATGTTGGTCCCTTGGACACTTCACGAGTGTCTCGAATGTAACCTTGTCATTTGAACATGAATGACCAGCAATCCTCAGTGGAGCATAAATAGTGCAAACCCTTGAACTATGATAGGGCTAGTGGTGCCTCGAGGGAAATCTGGCTTCGTATCTCTAGCAATTGTCAACAAATCCAAAAGCCCGTTTTCATCAACAATCAAGTTGGCACTTCCGCTTGAGAAATTCTCTCAACTCAGGTTAAAATACTTTCATGGAGACTCTAACCTAGACCATCACATTATGCATTACCAGAATGCCATGATGTTATACAATAATAATGATTTGATTCTAAAACTACACCAGTGATTTGATTTTCCTTCCCATAGATGTATAGGCAATCGTATCCGGTTTCAATCACGCCTCCTTATCAATTCACCATTCTCTTATCAATAAGAATTTTAACATTTAATTATGTCACAACTTTCGCCTTGCTTGTTCATTCTTTTCTTTTAGTGATATTGGGGATGCCCTAAAATCCCAAAAAACATGCGGTTTTGAAAATTCACATAATTGCAAGTATAAAACTCCTTTAGCCTTTCAGTAGTATTAATTACTAGTTTGCAAGGCTTGAGATGTATAAAGTGCAGTTACGATAGGTGAACTATGGGTACTAGGACATGACCCCTTACTTGGAAGTCCAATACGCCATCCGGCTTTCGGAAAATTTATGCAACCTAAATGTTGTGGTTTATAACATTCAAAACTGGGCTCTACGAAATTCGAGGGAATAATCCATAATGCGATCCAAAAATCATCCAAGGGTGGCTTTTAACTTCAAGTTTGAGTACAATTATTTCCATCTCGGACCAATATACTAAGTCAAGAATGTTTTACGACACCATGTGTCTAAGAAGGTCCAAATGAGGCATTTAGACTAGGAAATCCTCAAGAGGAATTTTATTCCAAAGGAGCTCCAATACATTGAAATGCCTTAGTTAAATCAGCTAAGTGTAGTCCAATAAGAAATGCAAGGTCCAACGTAAAGGTTCTAGCAAAAAGATTCGAAAGGTGTTTTCGACCATATGCGAGCGACCAAGTCCCTAATGAATTTTCCCCTAAGATTCACTAAGGATGGACATTCAATTCAAACTAGGAAGGAAGTTGCCCCTTCTCGGTAGCACGTTCCAATCTCTAAAGTCTTGAGAATCGGAATGGAGCGAGGTGAACAAATAAACGGACATAAGGTCATGATCAAATAAATCTACCAAAAGACTTAGGAAATCTAGAGAATATTCTAGGTATGATTCGACAATTTCTCATTCTTTGTCTGATCAATGCATTGAAAGCATAATCAACATGCAAAAAGGTTAATTCATTTCAAAGGAATAAGTGCAAGAACCCAAGTCCCATGATTGAGGCAAATTGTCCGAATAATAGGAGGGATAAGGCATATTTCTGGCTAAATATATCATCTTATAATAAAAACCTACAATTATATCCCAGAAGCAGTTACGACATCAATAACCTTACTTTCATCTGTAACAGACAGATCTTCACGGGAATCCTCATAATCTTACTTTCATCAATAACCTTACTTCCAGTATCTCGTCAAAGTTAGAACCCGACTCAGCTTCCCTAGATGGCTTCAGCTTCGCAACCTCATCTGCCAATTAAGAAGGGACGAACAAATTTTCCTTCTTTCTTTCTGCCAAATTTGCGACTGGCATCCCATCCGTCTATATGATCTTGTCTGGCGTAGCCTTGATCGTAGCCTTTAGAATACTTTAGTGTCAACTCAGCCTCAAACATTCTGAGGTTTTCGGCCAACTCCGCTTTGCTGTCATCTATAGCTTGTTGAAGAGCTTCAATATCAGATCTCTCCCTCGAGTCTGCTTCTTGCTAGACTCTATCCAATTATGGCTAAAGAATGGCTCGATCAGCATCTTATGTGCTCTATTTTTCCGGCACTGTCAGCCCTGCATCGTCCTTAGCCTTTAGTGTTAGCATAGTTTCTGCCTTAAGTTTAGTCGTCTTTGTTGCTGCCTTTTTCTCCATATGGCGCAGTTGCTCGACCAGATTGTTCCACTCAACGTCCCAGAAGTGCTATGTCTCTCACTCTTTGGGGAAAGCCCTCTCAGCTTCATACTCTTCACCTGCAATTGTCTTTCCAACTTGATACAAATTTTAATTAAACATTCACATCAACGCATTCCCAACACATATATATCACTCCATACAAAATTGGGTTAGTCATTTACATCAGTTGACAACCACCCTTCTTGGTCAATGAGCGGCATCAGTGTTTCCAACTGTCATAATCTTTAACTTGGCAACCATATTAACAGTGTAATGAAAAAATAGTAAGGCTCATCATTGTATTCATTTAATCAATATTTTCATGCATACATAAAATCCAAATGTTACTTAGTAACTTACTTCTTCTCATTCTCTTTTAGCTTATTGAAGTGATAGAAATATTCCATCGCCTTAACCACACAGTTTCTGTCTTGTAACTACTGCTTATATTTGCATAACATCCTCTTTGGGCTCACTAGCGTGGATTTTTTGGCACTTTGTCGCATCAAAGATCAATGTTGTATGAAAAACCACTTTCATTTTCTTCTTCTGCCCTCTTTTGGTTTCCACAGACTTTGATGTCACCCTTGTGGACCAGACTTTCGTCTTGGTTCCCACATGCTTGCCCTCAGGTGTGTATATAACCACCTCATCATAATCATCAGAACTTTGACTACTTCATATTGGTCTGAAACATGTTCTTTAAGCAATCTAACTATCTTCTTGCATACATCTAAGGGACTGCCCCAATCAACAGTCCCTAGAACCTCATTCAAACCTCTTATTTCTCAGCTCTCATAAGCTCATTCTTTCTCGATCCCTCGCCCTCCCCCCTTTTTCCTTCATCCCTTAGTTCCTCATTCTGATTCATATCCTTACCCGCTGGTTTTTCCTCCCTTTTTTCCAAACCATTTATTTCATCACCCCTATTTTCAACTCCTTGATTTGCAATTTCAACTCACTGATATCATTGGTGTCGGGTTAAGGTTGTCAGGCATCACAGTATCAGCATCATCGGCCCATGTCCAATACGCTTTGTTTCTCTCTACTTCAGTCGGGACAATTTCTCGAATTTGTTTCATTCATAGATTTCAAAAGTTTTGAAATACAGTGGTACCTCTCGACTCTCGGTTATATACAACTTCAGTTGTTCATGGATGGGCTACTTCTTTATTGTCTTCCACTACAGAATTCTCGACGTAATTGTTAGATCCATTATCTTACAGTAACTTAAGGACTTCTCAAGTTGGGGAATTTTTCGTATGTCCACACCTTCACGTATTACTCAATTAATTGTGACTCAATCATAGTAATAAAGCCAATATAACCAACGAAAACAACACATAATATATGAATAGTGTATAGAAATTCTTTGCAACCTCACCAGAACCGCCGCCCTTTCTTGGTTCCCCAAACTTCTTCTTCTTCTTCCTTCTCATCTCCTTTACCATCACCCTTAACTCTATCTCTACCTCTATTAAAAGTAGTGAAATAGAGATTGACTTAAAGTTGTTCAAAGAAGATGGAACCCTATGAAAAACTATTGAACCTATTCAGATCTTGCATGAGGTGGAAGTAGTCTAGATTTACAGTGACACTGGTCTTTGCCCTAACCAGCATACCCTCGACAAAGTTTACTAGACTTAGCTTGAAGGTATCCTCCTCGTTCCTGCACTCCTTAAAGGCCCTTTCAAGCTTCTTGCAAGTCACAAATATTTTTTTTGGTGACTTTCTTAGGGGTGGCCTTGGCTTTACCTTTGCTATTTTCTTTCCTCCCCTTGCTACTTTCACCTACCAACCCTAATTTTTTGAGAAAATACTCCCTCAATAACCTAATCCTTTATGGCTCAACCTCTACATCATGGGGTTCACTATCGTAGCCCAATAATGATGCAAAAGTTATGCTTTGTGAATCAGGCCAATTCACAACCTATGAAATAAGTCAGTCATTTACGTCTTTAACCCCTTGATTTGCCAAACTATGGAGCGATAACTCATGGACCAATTGGCCCTTGAAGGCCAATTCATCCACACACTCAATGTGGCTAAAGTAGGATGCCTTAAAGGCACCAAGTTATGCCTCATTAAACTTCTCCCTTATCAATCCTAGCACATAAAGGGCTTGGGGATAGATTGTTAATGTTTTCCCTATATGAATCGTCTTCTTTGGTTGCTAGTTAAATATCATTGGTTGCCATCTTGTACGCATAACAATACAAACATTCACCAAGATATACCCTTAACACAAATAAATTCAACAGTATATACCCTTCCAACAACCTGTTAACAAAGTTTCATATCTACTGCGAATAAACCAACACTACTTAAGCAATATCAAAACAAATCATAAGATTAACAATATTTCATCAACAAAAATCAATTCCAACCAAAAGCTACAACTTTACCAAAACAACAATTAATGGCGTAGCCTTTACCAACCTGTCAACAATGCTTGATGACTTCACAACGCACCCAAAATTCCTAAAAAATTCACATAAATTCACCAACTTCAACTAATTACATTAACAAACATGCATAATTAACCTTAAAATTAACTTAATTAATCATAATTAACAAAAATAAATTCTAGGGTTCCATTTTCAAAACTCACCAAATTTGAAATTGACAGTGGGGAATCAAATATTACTTCAGCTATCATGCAAGGACTTTGAACACAACTCGAATGAAGCGAAAAGAAGTGGAACCGAATGGACACCTTTGAACCAAACTCCCCTGATTTACTTAATTGTTGCCTGGAATTGCAATGAGGCCGGAGAAGACAACCACAACACAACTATCACTGGGTTTGGAACATGAAACAAGTTTTTGAACTGGAAGCAAGTTCGAGAGGTCACGGGAGATGAAGAGTTTGGGAGGAAAGCACAAATGTAAGAAGGTTATTGTTGTTGTCGAGGAGGGAAAGAGTTTAGATCCAAAAAATTTTAAATTGTTGTCAGGTACTGTTTTCATTTAGTGACGGGTCATTTATGACCCGGTTTCACCGTAAGCTCATTTTGATGAATTGGTTGTTAGTTGCTCAGGTTTGATCTAAAGGATCACATTTGGTCAGCACCTAAGGTCCCTAAAGTGTGGTCTACACCTTAGAAAACGTGTACCATAGATAAGAAAGAAAAATGTGATAAACGGCCCAAGCCTTGCGTGCTTGCATCTCTGTTTATCCTAGACCTCTCAATTGAAGCCAAAAACTGATAAATGGTTCTCGTGGTCATAAGGTTTTCTAAAGACAGCTTGATGTGGTAAAAACTAACGCACAAATTAAACCCTCTTTAGACAATTGTAGTATGCGTAAGTAGGGATCGTTCTAGGCCGGAGATTATGAGGGATGCTAATCTACACTAATTTGACTCAAAACTGAAAACTATACTCAAATACACAAACTAATCTAAACTGGCTCAAATAACACAAAACAATCACTAAGGGGTGTTTTGGACGAAAATTGAAGTAAATTGACACGAAATACTAAAGGGGGTTTGTTTGGACGAATTTAAATTAAAACTAGGTAGGTTGCAGAAACAAAGTGAGGATGATACGAAACTAAAGTAACTTAAGGGGTGAAAGGCTAGCTAGAGGGTCCTTCTCATAAGCATTGACAAGGCATTCGTAACTATGAACTACATGATACTCCTGCAGGGAATTTACTTAACACAATCATGACTAGTGACTTTTACTACTTGTGAATATAAGTTCATAACGATTAGGTGAAATTCCCTTACATTCTAGCATCAAATCCATGCATGCATACTAAGTAGGCCTCCTTAATAAAAATACAAGAATAAGTTCTCTATAAAACAGATAAGTAAATCGCATTCATGTTTTACGAAACAATAACTGGAGGAAATCAATTCATAAAAAACATATGTCCCTGGCTTCGAATCCACCTCTAGCTAAAACGAAACTTAGCCACTCATGTTCATAGTAATTGTAAAGCAATATAAAATAAACATTGAAACTAAGAAAGGATAGAAAGAACTCAGAAATTCCCTAGCACTCTAATGGAAGATTAGGCACTCTCCTTTGGATGCAGGTGCATGGCACTCCTCCTTCTATCATTCCCTTAGAAACCTGCGGCACAATCACTTATTTTCTCTGGATTTCTCTCTAAAGCTTTCTTCCCCCCTCTTAATGGTGCGGCAATGATATATATATAGGCAGAGGGCACGGCAAAGGCTGTCAAGGAGAAGGATTAGGACTCGGCACAAACCAAGAAGGAAAATGACTAGATGCCTCGGCAGATTCCTAGGGGGAAATGGATTAGTTGGTGCGGCACATTTTTAGGGCAAAGGATAGGGCTTCTAGAACCAGATATTTAGGTGATTTAATATGAAATTGATTCCCCCTTGCAGATGGAATTAAGGTCGGATAAGATAAGGTTAGTTTGGATAATGTTGGATAAGATAAGGTTGGATAAGATTTTCTTCTTTTTAGCTGATTCCTTATCTTCGAAGTCTTGATTTAATTTCTCCATACTTGTAGCACATTCCTAGCCTCATTTGAACTTCAAAAACGTCCATCCACCTTGCTCCATGCATATGCTATCCATTCCAAGCCCAAAACTGCTCTAAAATGCTCCAAAATGCCCTTTCTTGCCACTTTAGCCATTTGGACCTACAAACACACGAAA
>JADOBS010300660.1:0-10995 GCA_015708375.1 Cydonia oblonga | reverse complement strand
TAAGTTTTAATTTTTAATTTTATTCCAAAAAATTGTAAACTAAACAAAAAAAAAAAACACAAAAAAAAAACATTGCCATTATCCGAACTCTTTCTCTCTCTACACCTTTCTCTCTCCTCAGATCTCCCCCGGTTTTCTGGCGACTTCTCGGCGGTTTTCCCTTCAAAAACCTTAAAAATCCCTCATTTAATCCTCTGTACAAATTATTTCCATTCAATTCCTTCATATTCTTTTTTTTTTCCATCAAAATTCAAGAAAACCCCATTATTTTTTAATCTCTAATTTTTATTTTTATTTTTTCCGTTGTAGGAGTATAAAAACCCCTCATTCTTCAGCAAAATTGTACATTTGTTCACTGGTTTTTTTTCGAATTTCAGCTTCTGGGCATTAAAGATAAAGTCCCTTTGGGGTTCTTTGTTTGTATTTGGAAGCAGTTACATAAGAGTTTCTTTGTTTTTTTATTGAGGAGAAGACGTGGAATCAGAGGCGAAGGCCCTGTGTTTCCTATTTATTTCGATTTGGGGGTTTTAAATTTTGGGTTTTTGTGAAAATTCAGATGCTTTTTGGTGTAAGAAGGAGATGGAGACACTTGGGACCTAAAGCTTGTGAATTTGGGGCTGTTTCTTATTTGGGTCTTGCCTTATAATCAAAGGGAAACAGCTCTGGGGTTATGATTAAGGCAGTTTTCGAAGAATCATCGGTTTTCGTGATTTGGGTATTGACTAGTTTGATCTCTCTGGTTCTGGGGATGAGGAATGATGGCGGTCAGAAGCAGCAGCAGGGTGGTGTGCCTCGCCCGGCTCGGTCCAACAGCTTCATTCCCAACTCTTTTCGGGCCATTTCGAGCTACTTGAGGATCGTTTCGTCCGGTGCTTCCACCGTTGCGAGGTCCGCGGCTTCGGTGGCTTCTTCGATTGTGGATAGGGATGATGATACCAACCATGATCAGGTATGTGTTGCAGAATCTTGGTTTCTTTATTTGAAATTTTAGCACTTTGTTGGAAAATTAGTTTTGAAGTGTAGAATTCAGTTCATTTGTTGTGTATCTGTACAAGTATCTGTTGTGGAGATGTTGCTACCTTTAGTGGATAGATTGATTAAACTTACTGTTATGAAAATTTTGGAATAAAGTATGGATTCTGGATTCAGTGTAAATCGTTTACTCTTATGAATACAAGCTTTGAAATGCATATTGAATGTAGACTAATATGTACAGTATTTAAGTTTCCAAAATTGTTAGCCATGAATAAGTAGTTTGAATATGTTGCATCTGAAACTTTGAACCTGAAAGAGAATGCAAAGGCTGTCTGTAGATGATGAAAATTGTTTATGGAAGTGGTGGTTATTTACCTAACTATTCAAAGTTGATGAAAATTGTTTAAGAAAGCTTGATGTGGAAGCTGATTGAATTAGGACAGTATTAGTGTTTATACTAGTTGTGGAAAGGAGAAGTTGCGATTCGTTGGAAGAGTGATTGTAGTGGTCGAGGTTGTTATGCATGCATCGTAAGATTTGATTCTTGTTGATGCAATAGTTTTTGAAGGATTTTGTCAGTTTCATGTCGGGATACTGGATAATCTAGTGGATTATATATATATTTATCGCAAGATTTGATTCCTGTTGACTCAATTTTTTTAAAAGAATTTTGTCGTTTTGGTGTCGGGATACTGGCAGTTCGGGGTCATAGGTAGTTCAGAACTTCAGATGGGGTGTTTGCAACAGGCTAATGTGATTTGTCGCTTGTTTAATGTCGGATAGCATAGGTGTTTTGATCGGTCAGTTGCGTAATTGAGGCTCTACACGTGTTATCTTTCGAATCAATATTTTGATATACATAAGCCTCATGGCCGGTGTGGTCGTAGCGTATCTTTTGTCGGATTTGTGCTATATATTCCGCGTGTTTAATTTTAAATGACATTAGTTTTCTATTTTTTTAAGCTTTTCATTGCAATTAAAACTTTTAATTTGGAAATATTTGGTTTTCTATTTAGCTTTGATCACGTGACTTCTATTAAATCATGTTTTCCATCCTGGTTGTGACAAATGTGTGTGAATCAGGTCAGATATAAAGAAAACTTTTTTGAGTGAGTGTCTGTTACAAGTGCACGCCCTGATTTCCAGATTCAATTGAAAACATTTGGTTAAGCGCTTATTAGTTTATTCATTGTTAGATTGGTAGCATTGGGAGGTTTCCGTATCATGCATGACTTGATGCTACAGGAACTATACATTCCGGTTAACAACTTTAGCTCGATCTTAATATTACTATATAAAGGAGTTGCTAGAAAGTATTTCAGGCATGGTAAGAAGCTGACTTTGATGACATGTTTTCTGTAGGCATATACAGAATACAGTCATAACTAATCTGTTCAATTGGACTGTGGGTTTTTGCGACTTAAATGGTGTGACATTATAATTGTCATGTCGTTTTTAAAAGATATTGTGCACCTAGCACTGACGTTTAGCGATTGGTGTAGTTGAACTTGTGATAGGTATGTAGATAATTTAATTTTATTGTAAACTAGATTTCATAATTTAATTGACGTAGTGACTAATTATTTCAGTAGAAATGGAATGCATCCTGAACTGATCATTCCTTTAACAGTAACATTGATTCATTTTAAGACAGTGATAATTGCAGCCAAACAGAGCCTCTATTTATCTTGTTCAAGTAAACGATTTGTTTTACAAAAATCAAGCCTTTCTGATGAGGAGACATTTTATGATTTTTTTTGGAAACATTATGATGAAGATGGCATACATTTTTCTTACAAGGTGTAATAATGATTCACTGATGGAAGAGTTTTTGGACATTATACTTATATCTACTGAATCGAGTCTAGAAAACATAATACTAATAGGATTTTATTCATTATTTTTGTGCAATGCTACTCTAGGAACAAGAAAGCAGTTACATAATGAAAACATTTGATGCAAATTGCAGTGCCTTTTTGCGGGTTCGACACCCAATAAATACTTATTTCACTTCAAACATGCCTGTGCACTAGAACTTTGAAGGAGCAATTGAGCTGCAATTGTTAAGATGATTCTATAATATATTTAACAAGTTAGAAAGTTTAAGGTTTGTTTAAAATATATGGACAAAACATGAGTACCTAAATGGAAGTCTGTAATTGATTGGAAATTTTAGTTTTTTGTTTAGACGTTAGAAGTGGTAAAATGGTATTTGTTGAGAGTGCTTACCATTCAGCAGGGATATTCTGATACATATTTTTCATTCTTGAATATGATGTTAGTCCATCCAGGTCTCTCCCTCTCAACCTTTTTTCCGCCAATGATTATTTTAAAGAAAATTATGTAAAGCCTAAGAGTGGGTGTTAATTATGCACATTCAGGTTGATGACTCTCTATCTCGTTGTTTTCTGTAAATTTCCTCCTTTTGTTTTAAACTTGGTTTTCTTACCTTTTTCCTGTAGCTGTTTGTTTCATTGAACATTATGCTATTACTTTCTTCTTATGTTGATGTACAAATGATTTAAGTTTTTCTCTTCTCTTCTGGATTTTTAAAAGTGGTAGAGACTTGGATTTGACTTTTCATTTTTCTTTTGAATAAATAAAGGTAAACTGGGCTGGCTTTGACAATTTAGAAGGTGAGGGGAATCTCACTCGTCAAGTTCTCCTTCTGGGTTGCCGTTCTGGATTCCAGGTTTGGGATGTTGAAGAAGCTGATAATGTCCGTGACCTGGTTTCCAGATATGATGGTGCTGTCTCATTCATGCAAATGCTACCTAGACCTGTAGCTTCAAAGAGATCAGAAGACAATTTTGAAGAAAGCCATCCATTGCTGGTAGTTTGTGCCGATGGGTCCATTTCTGTTGGCATACAGGATGGTACTGCCACTCCTCGCAATGGTATTACTGCAAACAGCCATGGCACAATGAACAGCAGTTTTGTGCCTACTGTTGTTCGGTTTTATTCTCTGAAATCTCAATCTTATGTTCATGTTCTAAAGTTCAGATCAGTTGTTTATTCTTTAAAGTGCAGTTCTCGAGTTGTTGCTATTTCTCTAGCAGCTCAGGTATATACCTGTTTATGTAAAGTTTCTCCATTATTTCTTATCTTCTGCTTAACCAGTGTTTGAGGATCTAGTCTTGCGTATTGCAGATACACTGTTTTGATGCTATGACATTTGAGAGAGAATATACCATTCTTACCAACCCGATAGTTATGGGATTTCCTGGTTCTGGAGGTATTGGTTGTGGACCTCTTGCATTAGGCAATAGATGGCTGGCTTATAGTGGAAGTCCTGTTGCTGTATCTAATTCTGGGCGTGTCAGTCCACAGCATCTGGAACCTTCTGCAAGTATTTCTGGTTTTCCTTCAAATGGAAGCCTGGTTGCTCACTATGCAAAAGAGTCAAGCAAGCAACTAGCTGCTGGGATTGTAACCCTGGGAGACATGGGTTATAAGAAGCTGTCCCGGTACTGCTCTGAGCTTATACCTGAGAGTAATACTTCTCTTCAATCACCCAATCCTGTGTGGAAAGTCAACTGTACTGTCAATGGCCAGTCCACTGACACTGATAATGTTGGAATGGTATGGTACATATTGTTGACCTCAATTCTGCTTTTACCTGTAGTTGTAGTTTTCACTTTCACTTTTAGAATATCATATAATGAGTGAATTACCTTTCTAGCTTTGCATGAGTAAATGCATGTACATGCTTTATTTATTGTGTTTTTTACCAAATAAGTTTGTTATAAGGGTAAGTGATACTGTTCTGATCGTTTCATGTGTTATTTTGGTCACCTGTACTTATCATGTTCTTTGGTTTGTCAGGTCATTGTCAGAGATATTGTCAATAAGGCTGTTATTGCGCAGTTCAGGGCGCACACGAGTCCTATTTCTGCGTTGAGCTTTGATCCTAGTGGCACCCTTTTAGTGACTGCATCAACTCAGGGGCATAACATCAATGTTTTTAAGATAATGCCTGGGAGCTCGCCATCAACTGATGGTGGTGCATCATATGTACATCTTTACAGGCTGCAACGTGGATTAACAAATGCAGTAAGAGCTATTCTCTTGGTTTGGGATTCCTTGTTGGGTACTCCATTTGTTGCAACAATCACATGTTTTATATTAATTTCCTCCTTTTTTGTTTTTGTTTTTATTTTTTCAGATCATACAGGACATCAGTTTTAGTGATGACAGCAACTGGATCATGGTTAGTTCCTCTAGGGGGACAAGCCATCTGTTTGCCATAAATCCTTGGGGAGGATCAGTAAATCTCCCAACTGCCGATGCTGGTTTTACTACCAAAAGTACAGGATTGGGGCTTACAACTAGATCGTCAATTCGTTGGCCAGGTTTGCAAGCGCCTAATCAGCAAAGCCTTTGCTCAGTTGGTCCCCCAGTTACCCTCTCTGTTGTTATTAGAATAAGAAATGGAAATAATAGTTGGAGGGGCACTGTAACCGGTGCTGCAGCTGCTGCAACAGGCAAGATGAGTTCCCTTTCTGGGGCAGTTGCTTCTTCATTCCACAATTGCAAGGGCAATGCTTATTATGTGGATCGCAACTCTTCGAAGGCTAAGTACCACCTCTTGGTTTTTTCCCCTTCTGGTTCCTTGATACAATATGCATTGCGAATATCAAATGGTCGAGATTTGACAGCTGTGGCTGGATTGAACACTGCTTACGAGTCAGGCCAGGAGGGTGATACAAGATTAGTAGTTGAAGCTATCCGGAAGTGGAATGTATGTCAAAAGCAAAACCGAAGGGAACGTGATGATACGTCTGACATATATGGTGAGAATGTAAATTTCGACAACAATAAGATATATCCCGAAGGGAAGAAGAAGGGAAACACCATTTACCCTGAAGCTTGCATTACTTTCCCAAAAGAAAATATCAGTTCTGAGGAAAAACATCAGTTGTATATTTCAGAAGCCGAACTGCAGATGCATGAAGCACAGAGTCCAGTGTGGGCAAAACCTGAGGTATTTCTTTTGAGTATTGGAGAATTCCAAAACTGCATTTATGCATGTTTTTCATACAAGTTATGCGTTTATGATGTTTAACATGCTCTTTGCTTTTGTAAAATGGTTTGCCAGCTATACTTTCAGTCAATGATCATGGAAGGTGTCAAAATGGATGATGAAACCGCTCCAAGAGGGGAAATTGAGATCGAGAGGATTCCTACTCACATGATTGAAGCAAGATCAAAGGACTTGGTACCAGTTTTTGAATATCTTCAAACTCCCATATTTCAACAAACAAGGTGAGCTGAGCTTGTAAGCCTTGTATGCATCCACTTATTTACCAGTTCCTGGTCATGTAACCGTTGCTTATATTCACATGCTCTCTGCATATCTTTATGTATGTTTACCCATGACAGCATGGAGTGCTTGTGTTCTTGTATATCAATTACCATCTTCTCTTATGCAGGGTTGCTTCTGTAGATAGCAATTTTAGCGGGCAACTTTTGCATCAGAGGTCTGGTATATCTGAAAATGGTGGGCGTTCATGCATAAACAGTTCAAGCTCCCTTGACACCATGACTGAAAGTGGTGCTGGAGTGGCAGAACTTACTAATGGGATTGAAGTAACTGGACAGGGTGGTTCTCAGATGCCCACTGAAAGCATGGGCTTTGTAAATAACGATGACAGCCCAAAGACAGAGACTCAGCATGAGACTGTAAATAATAGAGAGAGCAGCTTAAAATCGGAGGCCCAACTTAAGTCTGTAAATAATGACATAGACGGCCTGGGAGTGGGGAATCTGTTTGGAATCAAAGGCGATGAGTTTGATTAGAGGTATGTTCCTCATACTGTTGTAGATTTCTCTGTTAAATATTATTAGTAAGTTACTGAAGTTCAGGATTATGATTTATCTTGGGGATCTTCTGGAATTGTCATAATTGGAATGAAGTGAGAATGATTATATAGTTCAAAATGAAACATCGTAGTTTGAAGTTAACGACCTGGTACAAGCATGATACTCTAGGCATGACATTCATCCTCTCCCACTTGGTATTCAGTTTGTTTTTTTTTCCTTAAATTTTAAATCTCCTTAAAAAATGCTTTACATATACTCTCAATGCCTTTCACAAATTGTCCTACCAACAACAACAACAACAAAGCGTTATCCCACTAAGTGGGGCCGGCTGTATGAATCCTAGAATGCCAATGCGCTTGGTTTTGCACCAAGCCTTCCTTTAGCTCCAAGTACTCCATGTCTTTTCTTAAAGTTATCCATCATGATATGTCATATCCATGAACTCTTGGTACCAACTTGGTACATAAAGCGAGCGGTTCACTTGCCTACTTTCTAAAATTAATTGTTTGAGACGAGCAGATTATATGCAGAGTAGTTTTCTTAATTCTAGGGTGGTGCCTTCCAGTAATGCATCTGCCCAAATAATGATTTCCAAATCTTTCCCTTGCTCTTTCTAGTGTTGTCAAAATTTGGACCATGTTATTCCATCGGTACGCTTTCTCTGTGCGGTTTTCTAATTCCCTCTTTGTTTTCGTCTGTGTGTTCAGTTGTGCAGATATTCTTTACTTCTACTGGGAGATTAACACTGTTTATACTAGGGGGGTGGCCTGTAGAGAAGCATGAGAGCAATAGGGGCTTTTTACCGTTGCGGAATTGTGGATACTATGTTGGGTTTCATCTTATGCTGACGTTGTAAATAAGTGGCCGTACATATATATATTTCCAATAATCCGTCATAATATGTAAATAACAGCATTATGTTGCTACGTTCATTTCAATCTCCTTTCTTTTTTTTTTTTCTTTTTTCTGCTAGATTTTACACATAGGACTACTACTATTATTCTTGCGTGTTTTACTTGCGGTTTGCAGGGTCCAACTTGGTAATTTAGGTACTCCTGGGACGCGGACCCATCGGTCTAGCCAGCTAGGGCTTGTTAGGTTGTCAAAGAGACCAGGACCAACTCCGAATCCTCTAGGGTTTGCAAAGTTGTCTGAATCCTTGGTAGGAGGTCGGTAACTTAAAAGTAAAAGCTTTGAAGTAGGCTTAGGAAGTGAACAACCTTTGTTAGCTTCCAAGATTTCTTTTAGAAAATCGTTGTGGCGTCGAGTACCCGACGCAGCGCCTTAACAAGAGAAATTGTGATCGAGGTAGTATTATTTTCGAGTGCCACGGGCAATCTACGGACTGCACTGCAAAGGTTGCCTCCCTAGGCCAGTCGTCGGTGCGTCCGGAGGTTTTGTGGCATGCCTCCCTTGACTATCAAGCAAAACAGCCCTCTTCCCTACTTGCCCCAGCCAAGCAACAAGAATTCAGTCAATCATACTATCCTTGTAACCAATTGGTCAATCACGGGATCCTTACCTTTCAACGAAACAAGCGCTCTGGAGTCCTCTTCTGCAGTGGTATATATTCTCGGTCCTTGACTCCTTCCGTTACCGTGATGCCTGCCGCTCAGTTTGTTTTGTTTTCCGGCGATGAAAAGTATCCACGAAATACTTCCAATGTTGTCCATACTGCCTTGGAGAAACAACTAAAATAAAAAAAGAAAACAAAAGGCCATCTAGAAACAACACTACATCTGCATGTACGTATTGTTCTACGTCTGTATGTACGTATTGTTCTACGTTTGTATGTACGTATTGTTCTAGGTCTTTACGTATTGGATTAGTACAAAGTAACATGTTTGTGTAAATCTGCTTAGCTGCGAATTTAGAAAGTTCATGCTTCTTAATTAAGCAATAATTTTTGTTTCACACAATACAACCTAAAACTCTTAGGAGGTGCCAACGAACAAGACTACAAAATAATAAAAATATTATTAAACAAACAAGAAGCCAAAACGGCTAAAAAATCTCAAGATGTTACATTGTGACTAACTTTTATTCATGCTAACCTATAAACTATATTTATAGAGAACAAAACTTATAAACCCTAATTCGGATGAATTAGGCCCATATTATAAACTAATAAGCATACCCAAACAATCAAATAACCATAAAATACTAATGTTTTCCGACACATTCTTCACTTTTTCTGTCCATATTTAGCTTCCGGGAAACTCGTAGCTTTAATCTGCAGGATTTCGATCTCCCTGAGAACTTCTTCCTCTTGTTGTTCATCACAATCACTCCTGCTGCTTGCAACAAACTTACTTTGCGCTCAAGCTCTTCCACTTCTCTAAGCCACTCTTCTTCTACTTTTGTTGGTGCTTTTCCATCTTTCTCGGCTGCTGATACGACCAACCGCTGCCGGAAATCATTCCGAAGATCCACAAGATGTTTCATCTCCTTGTCTAACTCGTCGAGGTTGTTTCGGAATTTTGCAGAGTCTTTGGCTAACATAGACAGCAGCATAAATGCGGGACGGTTTCTCCCACTAAACTACCCAAAATTCCAACCACAATTTCCATGGCAGAAGCTTAATAAGGTTCAGTTGGCAAACACATGAGAAAACTGATGCCTTGGATTCAAGAAATCTCAGCCAAATTTATATACGTACAAAAACGTGTCCAAAGTCGCCATCTTCATCTAAACTTACTAGAATGAAGAAAGAAACATATCGCTCTATTCAACTTGACTTGCGGTTTTCTATTTGAAGTTAGCCTATTCACGCAATCTGTTTTTGTAGTTTTTGGAGAAAGGTTCCATTTGAAGTTTGACAATTCATGCAATCGTTTTGTCGTTTATGGACAAAGGTTCCATTGAAGTTTGACTGTTCATGCAAACTGTTTTGTCGTTTTTGGACAAAAGGGCTTTACAGTGTGCCGCTTGTTCACGCATACATGATATTTTTTATTGTTTTGGATGCGCTCAAGGAGCTCTAACGATTTTTTAATACTGTTTATTTTAACGAAAAATTATATTTTTATATTAAAAAATTAATTCTGGTACTATTTATTTTACTTTTTATTTTAACCTTATCGTTAAAACTCAAAATTTTCAAATCCTTTCCATTAGTTTTCATACGCTCAAATTCGATTATTGGAGAAGGATTCACATACGAACTTGAATCTCTATGGGGTATGAGTCATCGTGGAACGCTCTCTTTTCGATCTGACAAGAAATATACTTGATGATGAAATTTTTTACCTTGTGTAGCATGTGATAAATTTTTAGACCTCGTTTGACATGCTGTATTAAACATTAGACACGAATCAGGTGTTTGGTGCTGCTACGTATTAAATAGCCGCCGGTTAATTTATCAACGCCCGCCCATTTAGTCGGGTTCTTAGCTCTAAAACAGAATTTCATCGTTCTTTCCCTTTCTCTCGCGATCTGCTTGTGTATTCCTTCTTCTTCAAATTCTCTCTTTGTCGATTGATTTCACAAATTCTTATCACTGCCTTTTGGGTTTTCTTCATCGCCATCACCAAGAACTTGGTCTTTTTAACTGCAGACTCCTTCAAAGCTCTGATTTTTGGATAAAAAGCTTGCTTCTTCATGGTATTTGAGCTTTCTGCCTTTATGGGTTCTAGTTGAAGTGAATCTTCATCTAATTTGATATGGGTTTTCTTTGGTTTTGCCATTTTTGGAGCATTTAATCTGGTTCTTTGAAGAGTAGTATGAGAATTTGAGAGGTGGAGTTTTGTTGGATTGAAAGGTTCATCATGCTGGATCAAAGATGCTTATCTGATATGCCTATCCCAAAATTTGGTCGGTGTATGATTAATTCGTTTTTTTTTTTCCTTCAGTTTTTCTTTAGTTTTTCCTTTTTTTTTTTCCATTTAACATAGGTTGTTATGTGAAAAGTTACTACAATTATTTTGGTTTGAAGCAATTTTTTTCCTTTCTTTTTCATTGATCATCAAAGTTTCAAAAATAATAGGGTAAATATCAGTTTACTACAAGTTTCATGGTTTTCAATATTTAGTACATGAAGTTTTTTTCGTTCCAGAGTCATACTTAAAGTGTTAATTTTGGAACAGTCTTATACATCCATTAGTCTGGCTGTTAATTCTCTCGTTAACTGATAATGTGGCGCCCATGTGGACAATGATTGGGCGCCACGCGTCATTAAAAAAAAACCCATAACCCACG
>JADOBS010300659.1:0-10995 GCA_015708375.1 Cydonia oblonga | reverse complement strand
TGGCTTTTTTCTGCAGTCCAAGAGTTTAAAAACTCTCTCTCTCTCTCTCTCTCTCTCTCTCTCTCTCTCAACGAAAACAAAACTTGAAAAGCTTTTCTAATCAGTGCTCTCTCTCTCTCTCTCTCTATGAAAACAAAACTCGAAAAGCTTTTCTAATCAGTGGAGTAATGCTTGGAGCTAAAGGTTGAAAAAGCTCTTGTAATCCAATAGAGTAGTAATTAGAACAAAATAATCACTTTATATTCTTCACCTGATCATCTGCTACTTTTACTGGATTCCTGGGTTTGTTCTTCACTTTTATTTTGTACGTGCATGCACACATATCTTTGATGCTTATGCGTCATATTTCATTTCGCGCACAAATAAAAGCTTGACATGCATGCACGAATTATTCTTTTGCCATTTTAACAAGTTATCTTTGCATAAGAATGACGGCACATGTTATATATGTGAGTTATGTAGGAGAGTAGAGAGACGAGTAAAAAGTCGAGTGTGCAGAGACGAATGATAAATCAAAATTGCTACATCACTCCCTAGTTATTAAAGTTATATTTAAGCTGATTTAGACTATTAAGACAATACTAATTTTACTTTCATTGGTCGACTAAGACGATTTTCTTAATACATAGTATAAACAAGGGAACCTTTGGTGGGGATGTTTGACTAGTTCTTACATGTGAAACCAGCGTGACGTTAATGTAGATCATACTACAAAAAATCTTATACTTTCATAAAAAATATAATATGAATGATGTGGTCGAATACCTACACATAAGTTTTTCTCGTATTAGACAGTGTTTCACGTGTAAAAGAACCAAACAGTGTTAATTCTAAAAAAAATTATCAAATTTCTGGAACAAGAGTTTCTTTTAGTTTCTTGAAAATGAGAAAATTGTCAACCTCAAACATGGCCAAGACAGAAGCCGACAGTTGGTGGTGGAAAGGGAAATTTCCGGAAGGAATGCCTTTCATTTGTCTTCTCCCTCTTAACACACTCCCCATCTTTGCGTTCCATCTTTTTCTGTGTTTTCTTTTCTTCTTCTCAAAATTTAACCTCTAAAAAACAGTAATGGGATTCCCTCCTTTTTCAAAACCCAAACCAAATGGTTGGCCATGGCTCTTCTGATAGCCTATTCCATTCCTCATACTACCTCACCACTCACTAGCTACTAAAGTTGATCATATGTTTTGGTCAGCTGATTATGCTTATGTTGCGTATTTGAATTCACACAAATTATAACGCACGTACTAAGTTTTGAGTTTAGAATTCAAGGTTTAGGTATTGATAATAGTACGCATATTGCAGACTTGTAGTGGAGAAATTTTGCATATATGCATTAGTATGCGGCGCCTCACACAAAAAGTAACCCTTAATCGAATTTACATGCATAAGTCTATCTTTTGTGTGAGAGGTGTCACATGCTGACGTCAGTATGCCATAGCACACAAGGTTTATATCTGTGGCCTCTCCCACTTTCTAAAATATCCATATGTTGGCATCAAAGTTGGATTGTTTTGTTCTCTCTCTATTTTCTTGAGACAAACCGCACTAACTAGTAGGCACAATTGTCCTCTTACAGCAAGCATTCATAAATGTGTTTTCTTTAGCTTGGGTCCAGGCTCCAAACTGTACATTTAAATAGAATCCCAGCTTAGATTTTAAGGGCTTGAGTAGTCACAAAACACCCCACATGGACATGACTTGCCCCAAATCCTACTCCACAATATCCAGCCCTCCGTCAAACATTACCATATCTCAATACCTTCTCCTACTTTTAACTCTTGCATTGCCAAATAAGCGGAAGTTCTTAGGTGCGGATGTCCAGATCATGAGGTTGTCCAACCACACATAAAATATCTCACTCTTTTGTATTTTGGTTTTGTCCACCTTTTTGGGTATCACTTATTTGTGTCTGGTGCCTTATACAGACGTCTGGACACAAGAATTTCTCCTATATAATGAGGATCGAACAACCAATACGTATTACATTTACCTTTATGAAAAATGTTACTAATAGTCACTTGTGCGTGTGAGTAATTGTTAGTTAGATCAACTCCATAACGCATCAATGGTTGATAGTCACTACTTCCGTGACGACTATTCCTAGCACAACTCTGACATTATATGCAATGACAAATATCGTAACCAAATTATATTATTAAATGACCCACAACCCTAAAATCCAGGATGCTTGAGCTATCTGATTGGTTCAAGGATTGACATGTAGAGCCTCTATGGATCGATTAATTGGGGAACCCTTTGCCGGGCATCCCACAAAAGAAAGAAATGAAACAATAGCTTGAAACTAACTTCTTTGGGAAGTCGTTTTAGAAGCTGCTTTTGTAGAAAGGACTTTTGGGTGGAGAAATGTTTAATATCCAGGCCACTAGCTTCTGTTCCCTTTGTGCTAAAAACATGGGAGGCCCTGCGTAATTATGGTGCTCTTGAAACATAAAACAAAAATTATATCTATAACCGGAAACCTTTTCAAGTCCACATAAACAAAAGAGCTTGAAACCCCACATTCTTATCTGGATTCCTCCATTTGTGGGTCTGAAAGGCCGGCATAAACATCCGGTGGACATCCGGCGTCCGCCACTCCAGGAAAAGAAAGACAATTGTAGCCACATTCTCATTGGCATCGAACAGTTCTACAAGACACGGTGTGAAGAAGCTAAATTGTCGAAAAGGGCGTTGTGGTCACCGGCCACATCCAAATTACACCATTCATTCATTTGTAATTCATCCAAATTACACCATTCATTCATTTGTAATTCCAGAATACAACATACCGGTTCGAGAATTTAAGGAAGAATTAACAAATTGATAACCCGTCACTTGTTACAATGAAGTTACAAATTGAAGTATGTGCAAGTTTTCGGAGGTCAGATACAGTCTTATATAATGCTTATAATACACAGGTGACGATCGACTTGCCAGCATAAGTATTGGGCTATTTGGCTGATGAATCACCAGAACGGAATTCCCTTTCAAGTTCATCGAATTCCCAGTCATTAATCTCCTCTGCTGAGTAGTCTTGACCAACCTTGCCAAACTCAGATTCCAGCTTAGCTAGTTCCGCTTCCGTGTCAAGCGTTTGCTCTGCCTTGACTGCACCCGACCCAGACTGCTTATCTGTCCCTGCTTTCTGTGTTCCTGTGCCTTCTGTTGGGACGTGAGATGGATCGCTCTGCGGCTTTTCACTAGATGAAGTTTCTGCTTTTGGGGCTGGATTCTCCAGTTGTAGATTTGGTCTCTCAATAGCATCGAATTGCTCTCTTAATTTTTCAATATCAATAAACAGCTCCTTAACCCTCGGGTCATTTTTCCTGGAATAGGCAAGCCAAGTACATCATATTTGGGGGCTTTGGTGAATATCTCCAGACATAAGTGTACGAAGTAAAACAAAACAAGTTCATACCTTGAAACTTCGGCTCGTTGGCCATAAAACTGCTCTTTGATGTTATCTACTACACTGAAGGTGGTAATAATCTGAAACAGAAGGACAATATCAATGTTTTGTGCTTGTTAGTAGATAAATTTTGCACAACACATAGAATTAGGTAAATTATGGAACCAAGAAACCTTAGGCACATATTTGAAGCATTCCTAACATGTTACTATAACTGGCAAGAGAAATTCGGGATGATAGATGATACAGACAAATAAGACTGACACATAATTCCTGATACGATAATATAACAACATATTTTTACCTTGGTTTCGTGGTCCAAATATTCCTTCTCAAGATTATTTATTGGATTTAATACTTTGGAATCCTCATTCTCTGCACTAGATGCCATCTTTGATCTGTCTCATCAGGTCAATTTACATTAAAAACAGCGCAAACACAATGAAGGTGCAACCATCACAGTATAAGAAACATTACCCCTCACTCAATTTCTTTAGGTTCTCTACAAATGTCCCAATATGGCTGATAGAAGGCCCCAACTCCTTCTGCATAAAAGATAAAAGGAGCGCGTCAAGAACGTTGAAAGTGATATCATATATATATAAATGAGAGAGAGAGAGTCAATACCTTGTAAGCAGAGAGATGGTCAATGGCCAAGTTCAAAAAATAGTCCTCATGTTTCTCCAATTCATCGCTTGAAAATGCAGAAATACAAGAGTTATTTAAATAACCATGCATAGATTTGAAGAGAGAAAAGAATCCAAATGCATAGAGGTTGAATAACATACTCGACCTGCTTCTCCTTCATATCTGCATATGAGCGCTGGAGAACCCAAGTATCTTTGAGAAAATTAATCCATGTCTTAAGAATATCAGCCTCTACCTTACATGATGCAATAGATTTCGAGAGCTCATCTTCCTGTGAACAAAACAAAGATTTGAATGATGCAAACGGCCAAAAGGTGCAACACCCTGAACCTGAAATATTCCAGAAGGTGAGCAGCATAGTAAAAAAGAACCCTAGCCCATTCTCATTTTGAGCAGAACAACTTCAAAAATAATCAAAACCTTTGTTTCGCAGTGAGAAACAATCTTATTGTTAGCTTCCTCAAATTGTTCTCTCTCTTCCCTGGTATTGCGAAGGCGAGCATTAGCTGCAGCCAAGGAGATATTAACCTACAGAAGGTTTGTGTTTAGAAATTCGCAATCAATGGAGAGCAAATTGATTTAATAGATACGGGGGAAAATCAAAGCAGAAACACCTTTTTCAGTTTTGCCTCAAGATCATCCCTTTCTTTTTCAATCTCTGAAATCTCAGCTGTTATTTCCTGAAAATGGTCAAAAGACAAACTCAAATTCCCTCTCCAAAACCCGTGGTATGCTTGTAGAGAAGCATTTCATCTCTACCACATCTATAAGCAGGCCTTAGCATGAACCAAGAATGAAGGTTTTACCCTCGGGAGGATAAAAAGAAGGGAGAGGTTTATGAACTTCAAAATTAGCTTTTGAGACTCCACCATGCACTCACATATGGATTGCACGAAGCTTCTTTTGGAGTTCAAATAATACTTCCCACAAGAATAAAGATGCTAAAAATAAAATATCCACATGTTTTAAACTTGATAGGTAACAGTGCAATTACCCAATAAAAACCTCTCTACATTGTCTGGATTTAGTACAAACTTCATGTTGTTATTAAGTACGGTTGAAGAACGTTACCTTCTCTCTTTCAGTCACTTCACTTGCTCTGGCTACACGAACCTTTATTGCCTCCTCTTTTTGAAGTCTGTCATTTAGAAAGAACAAAGAAAGTGATTTTGTTTTTCCTATTCCGTGCATCTAATACAATAATAAAAGAAGCACGGACTACATGCCATTACTGTTAATCAAATCAATAATTCTTTGCTCAATTACAGTTACAAAATCAAGGTTCACTCTATATGGAATCATGGATACAATACATCAAGCCAAGTCATATAAAGTTTTGACTTTTGAGTTAATGTTTATTAGTCGATAGCTTAACATTTGACTTGAAACCAAGACAACAGGGAGTATATAATGAACACACATGTATTACAAGAAAAAAGTGCAATTGTAACAACATGATTCAACACTATAGAAGAGCAACATGAGCACAAATGGTTCCTAAAGTGTTGTTATACCTGTGATCTGAAATACGATTTTCAGCTTTTGCAGAGGAGCTAGCAAGAGATTCTGATAGTACCTTCAGTTTATCAACCTGAGTGTACAACCAAAATAATGTTGGTAATAGGAGTTTATAACCTTGAAAGAAAATTGGCAATTTCTTGGTGCAAAAGTAACAATCAGAGGATCGAGCTGCACTCAATTCATAAACTAGAGAAATAAAGGCAAGATGCTGCCAACAAGTTTCATGCTTTCAGATATGTAACCAATAAATGATGAAGCACGACGACAAAAGACATACTTTTTGAGCATGGATCTCTGGAGAATCTCCATTGTTCAACAATTTCTTCTTCAGTAAAATCCCTTCTAATCTGGAACATGCTCGAATTTGTGTAAGTGCTTCTTTTAATGCCTACAAGAAACATAGGGCAGTCATATCCATTATTTTCTTAATTTTCACTCAAAACTGGCCAATAAAAAGCTTTCAGAAATCCATCAAATTGGACCTTATAAGAAGGAACAAAAGCAGAACCTGGACATGTACAGAATGTACCCCATAGACATTGTAACAGTTGATTAGCACCTTGTGCATGATATTTTGCTCAATCCCTAATAAGCAGCCAGTTGTCTTTTTTCCTAGACATGGAGTTTTTAAATGGCTTCTTTTACTGTATTTTGTAAACTTTGAATTTTTATTTGTTACAGCTTCAATGGACACCTTTTACATGGAAGCCTCCCATATAAATAATATTATAATTATTATTATATTCAGAAAGTCAGAAGTTTAAATTGCACACATGGTAGCAGCTATCTATTGGGTCGCCCATGACTAAAACTGCATCATTAAGCCACTAGTCTTCCACTTGATAATATTTGACATGTCTTTGTAACTTATGATTAATTCCATAAAAGTAATGACGCACTAGAACCACAAAATCAATAATGGCAATTGTGCTCACCTCTATTGTTTCCAATTTTGTTTCTTCTGATGGTTTGTCATGACCTTCATTTGAGGGCTTCAGAGGTGGTTTCGTTGCATCAAGCTTCCTCTTTAGACTAGAGGCTTCTTCATCTATTCTGTAGCAGGACACATATATAAATACACAGGTTAGAAAATGTTTATCAGCCACATCTCACCCCTTTAGCCCATTGAGGTCTGGTCTCAAACTTTTATGCTCTATCCAACCAGTATGATAATTAAATGCCCAGACAACAAATCTGTAAAAGTTTCTAAAAAAATAAAAATAAACAAATTTATTTGCATAACCAAACATCTATTGAGTGGCAGGACTAGTCCATATCCATACAAGAGCAAAATCCCACTGCCTATTCTCAAACAAGAAAAAGCCAAAAGAGATTAATATGTATTAAGATCAGATCTGCTCATTATCAATCATCAACTTACAAGGTGATAATTCGTTCACATTCATGTTTTGGGCGTGAATGCGTGTGGTAAATAAAACTAGGGTTATGCAAACATAAGAAGTTACTCATGAAATTGCTATATCAAGGGAAGAGAGAGAGAGAGAGAGAGTTCTGTTATCTTGTGCACACCTTACGACATCAGCATTTATCTTTAACCCCGTAATTGCACCTTGTGCAAATTGGAGCAATTCCTCCCGTTTTACCTGAATAAAAGAGAATATGAGCCAGTATGATTCACTTAAGCAAAAAGAAGTACAAGACTTGCGTGAATTATATCTACATAAACTTTACAGAAAATATGTATATATCAAGCTTTTCCACAATTCATATTTGTTGATATAATCTTCAAGTGCACTCTTAGTTTTATATCTTTACCAATACTTCATCTTCGTAGCTTGAAAAAGCTGTTGCCAGGTCCTGTATACTGCTCACTACTGCATGGTGAACTTCTGTCCCTCCAGTAAGACAGAGCCTGCAGTTTCATATATTCAGGCCTTATTTTTGCTAACCCGGATAAATAAAACTGGCACTTAATAGACGATGAACTGCATTACACACTAGCGGACAGTCCTGGTTCTCACCTAAACATCTCCATGAGCAGGGCAACCTCTTCATCGTTTGGAGGTTCAAGAATCTGAGACATATAAAAGAGTTAACCAGCAGTTAACTTCCAGAATCAGTAATTTCAAAAAAAATATAAGATCATTTAGGATAATTCCAGTTTTAGAGGTTTTAGGCATTTGATGAAAAAGATAAGTTTCCTAATCCTCCTTTTTTTTCCTTAATTAAGAAAACGCCACAGGTTCTGATTACAGAAGAAAACTCCATGTGCTTCACAAACCAAGAGCATATGTCGTAATGCTTGAGATAAAAACAAAGAGCAGCCTGTTCAACAAGATCATCCCGACTTAAACCATTTTCCACCATGCTTCCATTAAGTTCTTCCCTTAACTAATGAAATAAGCAATTTCTTCATGTACCACATTCTTTCATCCATCAGACACTCACCGGTTTGGCTGAACTATTTCTAAAATCATTAGTTAAAAGAATAAAAACAAAAAAGCACAGTTCTTTCATAAAAATGTCTAAATACTTAAATGGCATTGATTATTGCAGCATTTCTTTCTCGAATTCATACCATAGACAGAGTTATGCCCTCCAAAGCCTGACTTTGAAGAAAAACTTCGCGGAAATTCATCGGTTCACCGCCAACATCAGAATCATAATACAAAACCTAATCACATTACCAAAAATCATAAGCTTCCACTACAAACTATACTTCAACAAAACCAATAAAAAAGTATGAAATGAAATAAAAGTTCAAAAACAAAATAAAATCGAACCAGAGAGATTCTTTTTCGAATCTCGTTCGGGTCATCGGCCACAGCAGGCTGCTCCGGCTCATTCTCCTTCTTTTCCGCAGAACCCTGAGAAAGCTTTAGCCTCTCAACCTCTTTCAGCAGCAGCACCCACCTCCTCAGTATCTCAAGTCTTTCGGCCCCCCTGCAGGACACAGCCGCTTCCTCCAATCGCTGTATACTCTTCTTCACACTCCTAAAGCTCCGACCTCCCTGTAAACAAATGCGAGTGTGAAAAAATGGACGAAAATGTGCAAAAAGAAAATTGACGGAAAATGTGAAATTACCATTCGGTCCTGGAACCGTTTGGTGCCCTCGGCGACGGCATGGCCGGCGTGCTGGACGACGGAGTCGGCGTAGTTCTTGACGGTGCGGGTGAGGTTGTTCTTGTTCCCAACCTCCACCGCCTTGCTCACCGCCGATCTCAGCCACGACATTTTCTCCGACTTTTTGCGCTCCAGCTGTTGAAATTATTCAGAAATTTTGACTAAAAAGCTGAATTTTTTTGGGATTTTGATGTTTTGGGAGAGGGATCGAGGAGGCGAGAGGTTTAGGGTTTGTGGTTTAGGGGAAATGAGGGAAGGATTTGGGGATTTTTTGGGGAACCATTGCCAGTTGAGACGGAGGGAAGGAAGAAGAGAGGATGAACAAGTCAGCGTTTTGTTTGCCACGCTTGTGGACTTAAGCGCCGTCGTTTTGGTGGTGTTTTGGGTTGATGTGTCCTTTCTCTAGACAAACTACCAGTCCACTTCTAGTTTAACTGATGATTCTCTTTTTTTTTATGGTAAGAAAGCTAATTCAAGAAATATTCCCATTTAAAAAAGAAAAAGAAAAAAGGGAGTTAGTTGTGGGTTCACCCTCATTGAATTTTAATCTTAATCACCTGAACTCATTTGAACTCAGGATTATTCTTGCCGGATTCTCTTTATGAGGATTATGGAGGTTCTTTAATTATATTCGTTTATTATACATTATACGGTCAGAAATTGTTGTAATTTTTTATTTAAAATTGAATATAAATAGTATCTGACAAAAACTGACCGCACGATGTATGATAAACGCCGGCGAGGATCCTCTCTCCATTTGAACTGTTTATTTTTCAAGTTACATCTTATAGTTCATCTTTGAAAATATTACCCAAATCGATAATTTCTAAGGCATTTAATGCAGTTCAAATAAATTGACGAATACTATGTTATAATAAACGTTAAAATTTCATCGGGACAATTAAATGAGCACATAGTTTCTGATGAAATTGAATTTTTGCATAAATTATCTATGGATCGATACTTACAAAATAGACAGTCCAGATTATTGGATTTCAATGTGGAATAAGTTCCACAACTAATCTCAATTTTTTGAAAAAAAAAAATAGAGATATCTTCCCTTATAAAGCCTGTTTATATCAATTTAAACAAATATAAAAAAATAATAATAATTTCACTTGAAAAAACTACAATACATATACAGTGTCATTTGCAAGGTAAGACCATTTTCAACCGAACCGCCCAAATGGTTATAGGGCAAAATATAGCCTATTTTGACACAAAATCCATCTCCAATAGAGGGCCAGGCCAAAAAAATTTGAGACCCACCAGGCCATAATAGCCAAATGGCTAGAGGGTTGGCCATACATAGCCAGCCAGCCATAAAAATTGGGCCTAGCTGTGCTACTAGTTGATGTCATGTAGCATTTTTTTTGAAGATGAAATATTATGATTATTTTACTTAAGTCATTTCTACATCATTTCTAACATCATTTTTACCTTTCATACTATTTTACCTCATTTTAATGTCTAAGTTGTTAACATCCAAGTAAAATTAAAATATTTAATAACATGAAACTTAAACAACATTTAGAGACAAGTGCCCTCAAAATATGTTCGAAAAACCTTATTTTAATATGGTAGTTTAATTCAATTAACTAATAAAATTAAGAGTAAATTACATAGTACCTCCTCAGGTTTGAGGTCTATTACAACCCCATACAACATCTTTAAAACATTTCACTTTCATACCTCACCTACTATTTTATTTCAATATAGTACCTCTGTTACATTTTCCATTCATTGATCTGTTAAGAGCTAACGTGGTTGCCACATTTTGTACCACGTGGCTAGCACATTTGTACCACGTGGCAATTTTTATTTTATTTTTAAAAGCTGAATCTTCTCAAAAAAAAAAAAACAAAAAACAAAAAAACAAAAATCCGAAGCAGCTGCAGATGGCAAAAGCTACGAAACTGCAAAAATCAAACCCCAAACGGAGAGAGAGTGAGCAATCCAAAACTGCGCAAGAAAAATAGGGCGGAAGAAGGGAGTGGTGGACTTCGACGAGTCGCCGCCGAACGACTTCGATCTAGCGAATCCATACAATGACTTGGTGGCGATGTTGGAGATGAGGGAGCACTTGGTGCGGGAGAAGTGGATCGACATCAAGAAGGCCAAGATCATCAGGGAGAAACTCCGGTGGAGATTTGTGGGTTCTGGAAGAAGTGCAGAAATTTATGGGGATTTGGAAGGAGAAGGAATGAGAGGTGAAGTGGGAGAAGATAGAGAAAAATGGGTCGGGGGGAGATTTCTGGGTATGTTTGGTTTTTTGTGTTCTTGTTGAGAAGATTCAGATTTTTGGTTTTTTTTTTTTTTTTTTTTTTT
>JADOBS010300658.1:0-10993 GCA_015708375.1 Cydonia oblonga | reverse complement strand
TTTTTTTTTTTTTTTTTTTTTGGTGGTTTGATGAGATCTTCATTTTGGATTTAATTTCCACGTCTTTTTTGTTTTGTGTAACAGTCACTTGAGAAGTTGAGAATCATTGATCTCAGTTTTTCCCGTGACCTAAAAAAGTCACCGGACTTTTCAAGGCTCCCAAATCTTGAAGAATTGATACTCGAATTCTGTGAGAGTTTGTCCGAGATTCATCCATCCATTGGTAATCTTAAAAGGCTTTCTTTGGTAAATCTTAAATACTGCAATGCGCTAATGTATCTTCCAGGAGATTTCTACAAGTCAAAATCTGTCGAGATTCTTCTTCTTAGCCGCTGCTCAAGATTTAGAGAACTACCTGAGGGAATAGGGGAGATGGTATCATTGAAAAAACTTAATGCAAAATATACAGACATAAGACAGATACCATCTTCTATAGTAAGATTGAAGAACCTCGTGAATTTAAATCTATGTGGTCTGAGAGTGTCACCGTCGAGTTTACTTGGCTTAAACTCTTTAAGACAACTACATTTGTCAAACTACAATTTAATTGATGGTGCAGTTCCTAAGGATCTTGGGAGTCTGATTTCCTTAGAAAATTTGGATCTTCAAGGCAATAGTTTTCGTAGACTACCTAGCCTCAGTGGTCTTTCAAAGCTTCAAATGTTGTGCTTACATAATTGCCGAAATCTTTGTGAAATCCCCGATTTACCAACAAATTTGAAGTTCTTGTATGCACGTAACTGCACTGCATTGGAAACCATGCCCGATTTTTCGGAGATTTCTATGATAGACTTTGTTCTCAATGATTCTCCCAAACTCACCGAAGTGCCAGGCTTGGACAAGTCATTGAACTCCATGGTAGGGATTCATATGGAAGGGTGCATCAATCTCACTGCGGAGTTTAGGATGAGCATCCTGCAGGTACCTTTCTCTATCTTCTACATGCTCTTCTTTTCTTGTTTCTATCCCACAAACGCACATGTACGTGTATGTGACACTTACATTACATTGTATAGGGATGGACTTCTTGCGGTTATGGTGGCATTTTTCTCAAAGGGAATTGTGTTCCTAACTGGTTCGAGTTTGTTGATGAGGGCGAGGAAGTTGAGTTTGTTGTTCCTCAAAGTGACGGCCGTAAATTTAAAGGGTTGACTTTGTTCTTCATTTACTCGCCAATCTATAAATTTGAATTTCATTTTGCTGTTATTGTTATGAATAAAACCAAGCGCACTGAGTTGCGGGCCTCCATAACGTATGTCTCAATACCAGATTACTGTGATGGTAAAGACGATTATCTTTGGCAGGGACAATTGTCGCAAGATGTTCTCGATTTGCAAGGTGGGGACAGAGTTAGTATTTACATACAACCTACTCACACTTATGTGAGAGTGAAGAAAACTGGGGTTAATATAGTATGGGACAAACTTATGACAGAAAATATGCATGATTGGCATTCCCATTTGTATGAATATGATCCACATCCATATTGGTTTGGGTGGGTGGGTGCTGATCTTGAGGCAGTAGCAAGGGATGACGCATCTGGTGACTATTATTCTGATCCCAGTGATGAAATGTATGATTCTGACCCACATACAGATGAGGAATGGTTGTCGGAAACTGACGACGAGGCAGAACCAGGCGACGACCTATCCGATGAAGATGAAGACTTAAATGAAGATGAAGATGAAGATGAAGAGCAGATATCTGACTCAATGGGCTGTGATCCGAGCGCTAATCAAATTATGAGTAGTACAGAAGAACAACAAGCAGTAGCAGTGCATGATCATGATCCTCTTGGCCTTGCGCATTTACGTCTTTCCTTGTCTCTTGATACTCTTCCTGCAGGCCGTCATATTCAGCCTCGTTTGCGACAGCCTCAAACTCGTCCTGAGAATCTCCCAGTACTGTTCCAGCCACAAGGTCCAGCGCTCCGTGAAAGTGGAGAGCAGATATCCGACCCAGTGGACGATGATCCTCTTGCGCACCTTTGCAAATCTTTTGCACGTCTTTCTTTGTCTCCTGATCATTCATCATCTACTTTCGCAGCCCACATTCAGCCGGAAGCCTGACTCTGTTGGCCTTTACCATTTGGAGAGAGTGAAACTGAGAGAGTTGAATAGCTGTACTAGCTAATCACCGCCAAGAAAGTCATTGCATGCAAATTTGCAGCCAGTACCCAAGTCCAAGTCGCATAAAAAGACACTGTAAAGTAGCTCCATTGTCCTTTCAAAATATTGCTTATATATGCATATATGGCATCCATTTGGGTGTATTATATGGTTCATTTGCCTCTAGTGGCAAAACCAGGAGATTTCCTCAGAGTCTGTTTGATACCCATTTTGTATTTACTTTTTAGTTTTAATTTTTTTTATTTCACTTCCAATTATATACGAAAACTGTTAAGGAAAGATAGCTAATAGAAGTTTAATCGTAATGCGCATTTTGCAATAGTATTTGAGCACCACCTAATATTACGGTAGATTGTATTCCTCTCTACTTATAAGTGAGAGGTTTACGTTAAACATCAAATTATTAGTCCAAGAAATCGTTGTTATAAAATATTTGATTATCTTTGTAGTTTCGTGTTGGTTTCTTTCCTCTTTTCTCTCTTTCCTTTCACCTTTCCGGCCGGCAGTATGTCGTTTCTCATCCATACGCTTAGATTATAAGATTTTATCTCATTGAAGGAGCTTGACTTGCGTTATTTCAGTATATTACCAGTGCTGCAACAACGAACTGCCATTTAACAGTCATGACCGGAACCATTAGTGAATATGATGACTGCTCATGAATCCGCCTCTTCATCTTCATTCACCTCCACATCAAAACTCTGGAAGTACGACGTGTTCTGGAGCTGTTATAAACTATACCAAGCGTGCTGCTTTGGACACCTGGATAACATGGGCCTCGATACCAACATCCAGGGAATCACTTGAAGACAGTTACCTCTGGCAGAGACAGTTATCGAATGACAAGCTTAATTTGCCGAGGGCGGACAAAGTTGGTATTTTTGTTGACAATGCAGAAAATTCCGTGAGAGTGAAGAAAATAGGGGTTAAACAAATTTATTAAGGAATATGCATGATTCGCATCTTCGTTTGTATCATTTTGACCCACATCCAGATTGGTTTTATGACGAGGCAGTAGCGAGCAATGACTCATCCCAGTAATCATATGAGTGGCACTAAAGATGAAGGTGAACAGTTAGCAGTCCTACACCATCTGTTGAATATAAGTCTCACATCGGGAAATTGAGAAAATAAAATACAATATATAAGTGTATGGTTCCACTCCTAATAACACCTAGATTTTTTTATGATAGAACACACCACCTAGCAATGTGTGATTAAGTTGGGACAATATCAATGTGGTTAGGAGTGGACTAATGTCTCATCTCTCTAAGTATCTGACACCAAGATCCTCTCGGCCTTGCCAATTTTCACCATTTCTCCAACGGCTGGACCTTTGCGGCTGTTTGCGTTTTTTTGCCTTCAACTTGATGGAAGAGATGGCGACAAGGTCAAACCTTGCTTTGTAC
Organism: Cydonia oblonga; assembly: GCA_015708375.1. Classification (NCBI taxonomy): domain Eukaryota; kingdom Viridiplantae; phylum Streptophyta; class Magnoliopsida; order Rosales; family Rosaceae; genus Cydonia; species Cydonia oblonga. The sequence goes on along the minus strand of JADOBS010300658.1, from coordinate 7,455 downwards.
ACCCCATGTAAATCTGTATAAGAATCATGTGCTGATTAGTGGCAAATCATCAAAGAAATTCACCCAAACCTGCGTGCAATTTATCCTTCTTCCTGCTTTCGAGTATTCTTTTACAACTTGAAACCGAACTCGGTTTCGATTATCTAGATGTTTTTGTTGAACTTGAAGCCAAACTCTGTTTCTATAAAGAAAATAAGTAAACTCTCAGTTATGCCTTGGACAGAGTAGTTAAACAGATGCGCCTCGTTCATCAAAAAACTCTCTGCGCTAACACAGAACGTTGTTTATAATTAGGACAATCGGATGCATAAAATATGCAAAACCATCATATCGATCAGGTACCATATTCTCTTTTAACATAGCTTGTTCTCATTTTATCAATGTGACCATATATACTTAATAGTCAACATTGGACATTGCATAACACGTTGCTTGTAATTCAAGAAGGCCATAACTCCACACTGAGATCCATAGGTTTTTGTTTCCTTTGCCGTAGGTTTTTCATCTGCATGATCAACGTTTGACATGATTGGCAGAAGCATCACTTATCGTCTATTTGCAAATTATTTGGCAGGCAGAGACTAAATGTCGTCCATAAATTCGGCATCCACCCACCGAACCTACACCAGACGAACTCGTTCTCAAATGTTCAGCAGGGTGATACGGAACGATATTTCATAAAAGTTGGACGTTATTCCACTGGACGAAGACAGGACCGTCCGGCTAAACAAGCAGGCTAGGTTTTTGACCCACATCCTGCTCGGTTCCATGGCGAGGTACGATCAAGGCGGTGATACATCGTCATCATCACATATCTGTGTCCGCGGACTACATATCACCGTCAGTTTCGTCATCGGCCTCTTTCGTTTTTCGCTTTCCCAGTTCGTAATGACAAGTCGATATTTCATACTTCTTTCAGATTCTTATGATTTTTTAAGGAATTAGTTTTGAATTTTGACGATCAATTGTATCTAGAAATATTTTAACTTTGATATAGCATTACAAAAATCAATACATGCACAAGATACAACTCGAATTTGCAGAAATATTTTCCCTACTTCCCCGGAAAGTTTAATTTTTAGGTTAGAAAATGATAGCTTCAAGATTCCAGTCAATAGTTTCTACTCCCTTTTCAGTAATCTGAGCACTCATTTTATGTACAGAAATACACCATGCATGGACATGATATTGGTGGACCACAAATTATGCAAATACCTCCTCAATCAATCCATGTAAAACCAGTTTCTCTATGTCACTCACTAACTGCTCCACTTCATATCTCGAAAATCCGTTCCTCCAACCCGAATCCCATGTCCCGTTTACTACTCCTCTGCACATAATGTCGCTCTCCAACATCAAATACAGACTGTCCGCAAGAAGCCTCTCACCGGCAAGCTTGCTGCAGTTTCGCATCTTCTCAATCCCATAACACACTTCCTCCACCAACTGGTCCACAGATATGCAAATTCTCGGCTTGCCTTGACATGCTAGTAGCAGAAGATTGACGGTTTGCGAATCATGAACGCTTTTGCACTCGATGAGCTCGTTTGCACAATCTAGAAATAGTCTTCTGTCGGATTCCTCAAAATTATAGATGGAAGATGTCTGTAAGATTGTAGGGCTGTTCATGTTAAGATAAAAAAGCTCCTCCGCAAGACTAAGAAATGAGGGATTGCTCAATAGAAAATGTCCGAAATTTTCTCCACTTTCAAATGATTTGCCATTCTCTGCACTCCAACTCATGTGTTCTGAAGCTTCTTCTGCAATTTTGGTTTCTATTTCTTGTTTAGGGCTCAATGGTGTGGCATCACATACAGAACTTTCGAAATTACTGCAATATCCTGTGGTTAAAATAGGAAACAGGTTAACTAAAATCAATATTATGATCATCAAACTGATCTGCAATTTTGGTTAACTGAAAATAAATGTGTTCATAAACTGGATAATGCAGGCTCGAAATCACCATGCGGATACTAGAGCAGAAATTTATAAACTGGATAATGTTCTCAAACTGATGACTAATTTATCATCTTCCTGGTCGCATTGAGGTTACAGGATTACTTAGCTAACGTGTGCACCTAGACATTTGGAGTTGTAAAAAAACGTTACGCTTCATGATTTTGTAATTTAAGAAAGTCCTTTTAGTTTTGCTTATGAATAAGAGATGTTACTCTCTAATTTTCTTGTCAATGTACGTCCTAATAAAAGCGCTAACGAGCAAGAAATGATGTGGTAACTCCCAACGTTTTCTTGTCAATGCACACTCTAATTTTTAACCATAATAGTCAACATTGAACCTTATATAATCAAGTTACTTGTTTTTCAAGAAGGACATACCTCCACTTTGAGATCCATAGGCATCTTTTTCTTCTTCCTTAGGGTTTTCGCCTGCAAGATCAGCGTTTGACCTGACCGGGGAAGCGTCACTTTTATCATCCATAATAATTCTCTTCTCACTTTCTTCACTCACAACATTTTTGGTCTGCAAAATAGAACATTACTACATTAGTATCTAAAAAGTTAATTATATTTGTTTGAATAAAAAAAGAAGAAATTTTCTAAAAAGATTTTGAGACAAGGAATACTTACAACTGATTTAGCTACTGTAGGCTCTTTGGCAGACTTTTCCTTCCTCAAGTGATTCCTTTTCCGCTCGTTTGAGTTCGACGCTACATTCTGAGTTGAACGTTTCGAGATTGTGATTGTCGCAGTATTTGGTTGCCGAGAAATTGAATTCTTTGTGATGTTTGATCCAGATTCATGCTTTCTTGCCTTTGCAGATGTCAATTTATCTAGATCTTGAGATTTCGACACATTTTTAGATTTCTCTATATCTTTCTCTGGTGAATTCCTGCTAACAGCAGTCACCTTTTGGATCTTATCAACCTTCTTGTCAATTGCCTCCTTCCTCTGTGGTTTGTGATCTGCAGGATGAGAAGCTTTCAACTTTCTCGAAGCCTTTTCTTTCGTCTTGGCCTCTCTTTCTTCGGGTTTCTGTTCTGCCACTTTCCGGTTTTTAGCTCTTTCTTCCTGGTCAAGCCTTTTGCTTGGAGTACCGTCTGCTTTCATCTTTTGGTGCATTTTTTCAGACTTCAAAGCTCCTTCTTTTGTTGCCAAACTTTTTAGCATCTCTTTGGTGTAGAAAGCTTCCCCTCCCCGAACCAATGGCTCACGAGCCTCCTCCGGTTCCATAGATGAAACAGAAAGAGGCCTTATAAGCACAATGGGAGGGCTATCACGAGTAAATCTTTGGGTGGAATCCGAGTGATTGGAATGAAGGAAATCAGGCCTATGCTCTTCCACAAAACTGCCTTTCAAAAGTCCTTTAAATCGCATCGTTTCAAGAACTTCCCTCAAAGTCCTATTTTCGTGATCAACATTTTGAGCTGAAGTTTGAGGCTTCATAACCTTGGGCCTATCGATGTCAAACATAGGCCTCTGCTGACTTGAAAGAATCTTCTCACCCTGGTCAATCTTTTTTTTCAGAGCTGCCTGCGAAGGTCTCGAGGGGTACTCTTCTATTCCCATGAGCTTGGCAATCAGACTCGGGCCTTTCCCCGCCTTCTGCGGAGCAGCTGAGTTTGCAATGGTGGAATCACTAGCGGTGTGAAACATAGAACTCTGGCTTGAGCTACTGGATGGAGTATCCAAACACGAATCCATATATCTTCGAGGGAAAAAATTATACCCCTTTTCGACAGATTCTGTATTTTCCACCAGTTGCTGCCTCGCAAGGCTGTCTCTGATCACCTTCTTAAGCTCTTCATTTCCACTCCTCGAAAACCCATCAGCAGAACGCCGCGGTTTTTCAAATTCCGTCACAGAATTGTGTTTTTGTTTCAAGTGAGACATGTACTGTGAAGCTTCTTGCAACTTACCAAGCATGAGAAGAGAATCCTGCAGATCAAGAGCTCCTTTCAACAAGTCTTTCGCAATGTCTTTCGGCTGCTGCCCTTCAAACGTAATCCCATTCGACCAGGAATCAATCGTGCGGTTCAGCTTCTGAGCTCCTCTGGACACTTCCATGAGCTGAAAAGACGAAGGGCTCTGATACTCCCCTGTGATCACAACATCCTTCTCAGCCTTGTGATCCAAACTTGTTCTCGAGTTCTTCGATTTTCTTCGACTTTCCATCTTCTTCTGCTCTGTTTTCGGGGAACCACTTTTCGATTTTCTAATCATCCCACAATCAACAACTCCTTTTGGATCGTCACATGTGACAAATGATCTGTACACAGCTGATCTCAGGCCGTCTTGAGGCATATTCTGTGACACAAAATGACAGTCACTAAAAGTCAGAACATGTCAGATGCTGCCAAGAACTCTAAAATCCAATTAAAAAACTCTCAAAATTACAAATAAATCATCATGTGAGAGAGCATGAACGTACATGGTCTTGGATATTCTAGTCAATTGTTCCGAAAATTGCCGGTAGCGGACATGAATTACACTTGGTTGGTTCTGTTTTGCGGAGTGAGACACGCCAAATAAACAATTAGGTGCTGCCAGCATAAACAATAAACAAAGATGAACACAAAATAGATGGCAGATTCTGTTTTTGAAAATTTCAAATGTGATGCTGGATTGTTCTCGTTGATGCTTGAAGATACTGAGAAACCATGCATATCCACAGAGAGAGAGAGAGAGAGAGAGAGAGAGAGAGAGAGGCTGTTACTGAAACTTGGAGGTGAAAGATCTGAGCATAAAAAATCAACTGAAGTTTTGAAGAAAAAATATAACATCCACCCAATTCTATATCTTGCATAATGAAAGATACTAGAATATCAACATCAACAAAAGCACAAATGTCATGATCCAATTAGCACAAATCACCACAAAAAAAACTGTAAGCCGCTTGTAACTCGCTTGGTTATGAGCATTCACTCTATCCTGAAACAACTGCTCTAATAAATAAATAAAACAAACAAAATACCAGAAAAAATCCATGCACATCTGATTTTTTTGTTTTACCTGAATTATGAGGCTTTGATTTCTCAGCATTGATCAAATTCAAAACCTGTCTGAAAATCCCAGAAGCTGCAAAGTGAGCTTTTAGCTAGCAGTAACTCGACTCAGATCCAAATTACAGGAGCAGAGGTGAGCAGTTGGTGCTTTGACTTTAAGGAAGTTGAGTGGAAAGTGTACACGCTTGAAAGTTCACAGCAAAAGCAAGTCTGTAAGATTTGGTGCTTTTTTTTCCTTTGTTTATTAGACAAGAAAATCGTTTAGGAGATTGTGGGGTGTCAGTAATCGGTGCATTTGGTTTTACTCTTTTGTCCTACATAAATCCAAATCACACAATTCCTATAGGAGAAATGCTTAAAAGGATTATCTCAAAATGAAATTATTTATGAATTCTCAACCGCTTTATGTTTTATGTATAATGTTTAATATTGACATGATAATTGATATTAAATTATGAAGTGACAGGAGTTCATAGAAAGTCTCACTGTTGAGAGAGCATCCTTACCATTTCTCTTACTACAAAGATACAAAACTGATAATAAACAGTATGTAAACTATGATTTAGTATTTAGAGCATCTCCAAAGAGATGTAAAAATGTCTACATTATTAATAACAGTAAAAAAATTAGACAAAATTAGTTTTTTTTTTCAACCGAAATGCTAATTCTTATGTGGCATGAAGTAGATTGGTAGAAAAGGTGGTTGCTATCAAATTTTACAACATCAAATCCATTTTTAATTGATTAATAAATTATTATTTTTAAAAAAAAAAAAAACAAAACAAAGTGCCATAAGCTTTTAAACTTAAAATTTATGTTTAAAATTTGATATCTCCTTTGAAGATTTACTGTCTTTCCGGTTCTGATTTTGTGCATGTCAACTACTAGTCGTAGTGCTAGTGCTAGTCTGTCTTGTTCATTTTACTCATTTTTACATAAATTTTGTGTTTACTTGCATTAATTAGGGAATGTTTTGCATAATTATATGTTAAAGAAAATTCCTAACTGGGATTTGAAGTCTTGCCCAGAAATGCAGAGATTTCAGTTGGTGAGATTAACATATAATTAAGACGGGGGCGGCCAATCTCATTAATTTTGGATCTGATGAGGGAGGAGGAGAATGTTAGAAATTAGTATTTTTTATTTTTCTGTTTTTGGGTTGTGAATGAAATTAAACGAACTAGTAGTAGTAGATTTTATTTCTATATATATATGCATGTGCTGTAACATTTCAAACTTGTTGCGTATGGTTTGGGGTATGTGTTTTGGGACCATTTGTCTCAACTTCCAACTTTCATCCATGTTTTTTAGTTATTATTTCTCATGTCCATGGCCGGCTTGAAACTTTCAACAAGGGGTAATTACACAAAAAATAAAATGTTAGCGGAACTCCAAAATGATCACAGTGCAATTTTGAAACAGCGGTGAAGCCACAATAGGGTTAATATACATAATTTGACGCTAATATTTGAGTTTCTTTGGTCGAAGAATAAGGGTAAGGTGTTGAATAAAATATTTCTTAAGATTTTTCTTTGTAAGAGCGTCTTTAACATGCCCCCATTATCATGGTCACTATCCTCAAAGTCCAATTTCTTCCTTTTTTGTATAGTAAATTAGTAAAGCGTGACGTGTTAAAGTGCTGATAACAACTTTCATGGAAGATATTCATCTAAGCAAAAGCCAGAAAGTTTCTTCAAAGGCTATGCACTAAACACTCTTTAAAATTTGGTATATTCAGTAAAGGTATGAACTAACAACTCGGAATTATTCCACTTTGGCGTCTTCTGCAGAAGAATGGACAAGTTTTGAACCATCAGAAAAACCCAAAAACAAAACCAATCATATATGACACAACAATTTCTATTGTTTGGCCATTTCCTGAAACACCATATTCCATCTCGTTCCATATTATCTGATTGATTCACCCATATTTTTCTTTTTAATACTGAAAAATATCTCGAATTCAAATCCTCATTCCAGTTGACAAAAAGAATAAACTACATAGCTTCCCATAGATAACTAGTTGCTGATTACTCTGTCAAAATTCCACCATTAAAAACAATAATCATCAGCCTAGTCACTTGGGGTTTGGAGTTTGGAGTTTGTACCGTTGGTTGATTGGTTCAGTTCAAAGTTCACAAATAGGCTATGCATCTAAAAACAATAGGACTAATTTGTATTAATTAGCGCTTAGAAAGCCTCCCCTTAGCATGAATAGTCACGGGAATGAATCAGGCAACTCTCTTTTGTTTTTGGACAACAAATGAGCTAAATTCTAAAAAATAATCACTAAAGCCTAAATCCAAAAAATATTTAAAAACAAATTATTTGATCAAGACAGTTTTCTTTCCGTAAATTACCAAATAATTTTTTTTAACAAACAATATCATGTACACTAAGGGGAGGGAGGGTGGGTTTAGCCTTACAATGAGCTAGCAGTAATGTGGTTCAAATTCGCCTTTAATGAGAATTGAACTTAAGACCTCTCACG